>JAULCD010281601.1:0-10109 GCA_032361085.1 Calliostoma canaliculatum | reverse complement strand
TTATTTTTTGTCATTATGACAATAAAAAAGTTAGGGTCGGCACCCATAATGTAGGCACGGTCGGGTAATCGGAACCAAAACATATTTTTTTTGGCCTTAGTTAAAAACCAACATACACATAGAGTAGCATATGTACTGTGTCCCAAGAGGTTGTTTGTGCAATACAATTTATCTTATCGTATCTAATCTAACATTAAAGACAATACAATACTTGTCTCTTACAACATAGATCCCTGTACATACCACCATGCAGCAGCTATAGTCTGGCCTATTTACCAGACTAAATTAGACGTTTTGTTTCATGACAAAATCCTCTCAGCTTTGACACAGGCAATCATGTCACGTGGGCAAGTTTTATCTATTTTATGCGTTATCCTGCATCAGGGCATCGCCATTTGTATTCCCAGCCCTTATCGTGGGTAAAACATCTGGTCATTTGTAACACTCGAAGAAGATTTATACTGACAGTTGTATCAATATAGTTGGCATGCGTCCAAACGTCAGTTTATGATCACAGGGTTTAGAGCTTCGGTTTAAAAATGCCAAAATCATTGCAAACATTACACTAGGAAAAAAAAGTCTACAACAAACTTTTGCAATCGCAAACAAAACTCATTAACCCATTGGAATGGTTTACGACGTCGTAAATTTACGATTACTTTGTTAAGCCACACCCAGGTCGGACCAAGGCAAGATCTTCTGATAGGAAAATAAGGCTTCGTTCCTCAAAGCGATCTTAGACTAAGTTGATCGTAAGTGATAAAATACAGTATTGGCGTACTGCAGAGATCGCTTTAGAACCGGTGCTATTCGGCAGCGGTTCCAAATCGATGTTTGCGCCACGATAGTCGTAAGCCTATGCTACGAAACAATTCCACAGGACATTGTTTCAAAAACTGCTTACGATTACCTCAAACTTAAGATTGCTTTGAGGAACAGAGGCCAGGTGATTTGTGTAAACTTCTATACTTCAACCCTACAACAACAGAAATATACACAGCCTTCACTCACTCATCCTCTGGATAAATCCTCGGCATGACATCGGCAGATGTCATGCCATGGATTTATCCAGGATGACACTCACTTAAAATTAGCGATTCTTTGTCAAACTATGGACTTCAGCACTTATTTATGGACACGGATTTATTTAGAATTGATTAAAGTGCTAGTTTGGTGTGTATTGGATTGGTGTGTGTTGTATTTTTTAACCCTTAAGGCGCTAAATTAAATTTAGTAGGAATTACAACTGTACCCCCTAGTGATTTTGAACTTATCCTGTGGTAATTAGTTTTAAAGAGCTCCTTTTAGTTGGCTCTTTCACGAGCTCTTTTAAACAAATTCCAACAGGATAATTATACATATTATTACCCTGGTCGTCGAATTCTATGTTTATTTTGTGTCAATCTAACCGTCCTTGGGAATAATACACCCCAAGCTGAGCGTTAGACGCTAGAAGGTTAGCATTCACATTACACAACTCTTCCAATCCAGCATCCTAGATATTCCATGCTATAACTTCCCCGTTACTCTATGATGCATAGGGTATCCAGTTATACTGCTGGATGAACAGAATAAAAACAAACTTTCCAACTTGGCGTCTCAGCCTGGCAAATACCCCAGATACTCTCAGGAGTCGAGCAATCGGAGCGGGTCCCCTATTAGAGCCGTGTATCGTGTACTATATGCTGCGAGACGATATATCCCGATACTTACATTTTATGGCGATACGATATATCACAAAAGTATATTGTACATATATATTTTCATCGATGCATCGTATCATATGACACGCAATGACGATATCGATACTATCGATAAATCGTTACACCCCTATCATCTATACGGCTACAATCCAAAACTGACATTGTTGAACTTTACCTGGGCCCTGTTCCTCAAAGCGATCTGAGGCTAAGTTCATCATAAGCTACTTTTGAAACAATGTCCTGTGAAGCTGTTTCTTATGATAGGCTTACGACTGTCGTAGTGCAGAGATTCGGCACCGGTTCCAAATCGATCTCTGCACTACGACAGTCGTATGCCGAATGGCACCGGTTCCAAATCGATCTCTGCACTACGACAGTCGTATGCCAAATTGCACCGGTTCCAAATCGATCTCTGCACTACGACAGTCGTATGCCAAATGGCACTGGTTCCAAATCGATCTCTGCACTACGACAGTCGTATGCCGAATGGCACTGGTTTCAAATCGATATCTGCATTACGACAGTCGTAAGCCAATATTATACTTTAGCACTTACGATCAACTTAGCCTAAGGTCGCTTTGAGGAACGGGGCCCAGATTGTGCTGATCGCGCTATGCACAAGACGTGTGACAAGACCACGCGCCGCCACAGCGCTATATGGGTTAATGCCGACACAACGATCAACGTGTGTTATCAACGATAACAACACAGTACATAGACAAGGCAAGCTTCATGACATCGAAGAGAAAGAAGATTAAGTCATAAATAAATAAACCTCTTGTTGACCTAATTGAGTTGCTTTTTTAGTCGAATACAACGAATCGTGTAGTGTTATTGATCAGGTAGAATACCCGCATCTAATTGCCTATGTTGTTTTTACCTGGTAAATGCAGGGGTTCATTAGGTTTGAAGAGGTAGTGTTCTTTAAAGAAATGTTTTTAAGAAATAGTACGCACAAAGTTCATAATCAAGCTGTTTCAAAATAATAATAATAAAAATGCTGTCATATTGTTTATAATATTAACCCTAAAAACGCTAAATAACTTTCTTCAATCTCAATGAAACCAGTCCTACTGCCCCGTTGCATTTTCCCACTCTTCAGGTAGGATCTGAGAGTCACCCATAGAAGGTCGTGTACAATTGACCCCTGAAGCGACTAATCAACGCGCCGCTTCCACGATCGTGGAAGCAGCGGGGCCTGGCTTACGCCTTCAAATTATTATAGCCAACACCGAAATACCGAAATACCGTTGAAAGGTCAGTTTTTCATGACTTTTTATTGGTGACTCTCAGATCCTACATACAGAGTGGAGAAAGAGCAACGGGGCAGTAGGATTGGTTTTAATGAGATTGGACTTTCTTAAACCGGGCAGGACAATTGGCGTTAACCCTAATGGTGCTGAAATAGAGTCAGTAGGACCACATTATTCGTGCTATTGAAAACCTATCTAATGGGAATTTGTTTAAAAGAGCTCCTTTAAACAAATTCCTATTGGATAGGTTTACAACAACCTATTTAGGTTCGATTATGGACGCAATGATTCACTGAAGACTGTTAGCTCTCTAAGGGTTAATTGTTATAGTATGTTCCCATGCTTAAGTTACCATGGTTACTTATTGTCAAATTTGTGAGGACAAGCCTAAACACAAAACTACAGCATAAAAATATAGAATAGAGAACGGAGTTTGGTGTAAATTTAAAAGAATATATTACACCTTCAACTGTTTATCAACTTTTAAAATACATGCGTGCATTCATATGCATATTGTTTGATTAAAATCTATTTACATATATTTAACTGTATTGATTAAAATCTACACCGATCTATTGTTATTTTGAAACCTATTCTTTAGCAACTGAACGGAATATAATAGGTACAAGGTTTCCTATGTGCTGAATTCAACATAACTAGAGGAAGGCTACTTGTACTGTTAAAAACCCATCCAATGTAAATTTTAAGGAGCTACTTTCAGCAACATCGGTCAGGTTTTCAGCAGTACAAAATTATCACCGTTAAACCAAAGTCCGATTTACCAAATACTCAACACTTAAAGCGTTAAGTGTGAGAGTCCGACTAACCAAAACTCTCACGTTTAGAGACCGACTTCCCCATAACACAACACTCAAAGCGTTAAATTTTAGACATCGACTTACCAAACCTCAACGTTTAAAGGGTTAAGTTTAGAGACTAACTAACCAAAATCAAACACTCAAAGGGTTAAATGTTTAAGTTCGATTTACCAAGGCTCAACACTCAAAGGGTTAAGTATTAGAATCCTACTTACAAAACCCAATATTCAAATGGTTAAGTTTTAAGCCAGACCAAAACCCAACATTCATAGGGTTAAGTTTTAAGTCCTACTTACACAAATGTGGCACTGAAAGGGTCAAGTTTTAAGTGAGACTTACTTAAAGGGTTAAGTTTTAATGCTTGGTTTAACGGCAGATTAAGGCTGAACATTAGAAATATGAAAAACAACCCTAACAACTTCTAGTAAACAAGTTTAAAATACTTTAAATATTACCCTGAAGAGAATATTAAGACAATTCATAATACTTACCATCTACTATAATCCATTGTAGTCAATCTGTCACCTCCGCGCCGTATCTTCCCTTTACCCCAAGAGACATTGTGAAATCAACACCCGCTCGGTCAGTGCATTAAAACTTAAGTATATGTCTAAATACAACGAGACGTTAACCTTTAAAGTGCCAAGCTTAATATGTGTTTCGTTCCTATGTCCAAATTCCAATCTATATAGGCTGTTAAAAAATATAACCAGTGATAATTTGTTTAAAAGAGCTCCGATAGGATAGGTTTTCAACAGCACTTGGTAGTCACATTATAAAGTCCTACTAAAATCAGTTTGACACTTTAAGGGTTAGTGGAAGCCCATGTTTTAGTAAAGCGAGACGTTAAAACGGGGTAAATCGGTTTCTGTTCAATGAAGCGACCCAAACTGTAGGAATTGATCTCAATGTAAGAAGATCGTCTCTGATAGTAACCATTGAATACCTCCACTTCACAACACAACAATATTTAGTCTGGGCAAGGCGAAGTATTGTCGTGGCCTTTTGTAGACAAGATACGAGCTGGAGTTTTTTGTGTTCTTTATTACCGTGGTTGGGTGCAGCGTTTATCAATACGTTGTTATATATGCTCGATTAGGGCCAGAAGTCAGATATGCAGAAATCTGAACGAGGATAGAATGTTTGAATGTAGTCAATGGTGAACTACATAGTCTTTGTTCGAAGGTAAATCGAATAAATGTATAAATAACTAACCGTTGGATTAAATACAATTCAATATCTAATTAATAAATCCAATAAATTAATTTACTTTTGTTGTAATGTATGTATGTATGCATGCATGTATGCATGCATGCATGCATGCATGTATGTATGTATGTATGTATGTATGTATGTCGTAAAGCTAAACAAACTAACTTTAATTTAATTTCGGCGCTCTCGTAACTACAACGTTGTCGTAAAGCTAAAATTCTAACTTTATTTCATCTTAGCCTAATTAAATCCGTGCTATGGCATTTCTGTTACTCTACGATGCATAGTAACAGAAATGCCATAGCATGGATTTATCCAGGGTGGTGTCAATCTCGGCTGTGACATTCTATCTTCAATTACATCTAAGGCCTCAGGCAAAGCGATCTTCATGCCAAGATGGCCGTAGGTAATTTTTGAAAGAATGTAATGGGAAGTTGTTTCATAGCTTTCAAATGTCGTAGAGCAGAAATCGATTTGGAACCGGTGCCGAATGGCGACCTCTGCGCTACGACAGTCGTTAGCCAATGTTATTACATTTACGATCACCTTAGCCTGATATCGCTTTGAGGAGCGGGAACCTGTTCTCTCGTTACCATAAATCACTCGTAACAAGAGCGCTAAGATGAAATATAAAATGTCTTAGTCTAACGATAAATTCATGGCGCGGGACCCAACTAAGTATCCGCGTAAACTTCGTAAACTATGCTATAGTCCGTTTGACACCAAATGAGACCGATGAATCGACAAATTCCTCGAAATCGGGAATAGTGTGTCAGATGTCAGTTTGGTATATGGTCATGAATACCCTGTACCCAACATAATCTGCTGTTTGTTTAATTTTAAACACATAACGGAAAAAGTTGTTTAAGAACCGATCATGTAATTTTGTGTAAAAATGTGTACATGCCACGAGGGGTTAGAAACTGTAAGAACAGCGCAAATTGATGTTTAATGTACTAGATTTCTTTCGCTTGTGCTGTTTCTCTTACGGTTTCTCCTCCCTCGTGTCATGTACACACTTGTGACAATAAGTGACGACATCTGGTGTTTGCGAAAAAGTAACCATGCCCTACCTAACTAGTAGCACCTGTAATACACAGCGATTGCATAACTGTTTCAAAATTACGTTTATTGTGATCAACTTTTGAAAACACTTTATCACACCAATATGCAAACAAGCCTTTTCTGCATCGATTTATATATGAATAACTTTTACCAGCGATGTACATTTGCATAAACATGAACACCTATGACTCGATTAACCATGACGAAATGTGACAAGTAACACGTAGAATAACACAGATACTCGTCAATGTATGTTTCACTGACATAAACCATGTTCCATGAACTTCAGGAACTTTGTCAGATTCAGTTACAAATGATATAAATAAGTAACACTGATGAATTCTAAAATCCAGCTTTATTGATTAACCGTCAGTAAAATAGTGATAAAGTGTGTGGTGCCAAGGCTTGCATTCGATTGTTTTGTCAAAATGACATCACTAAGGTCGGCTTCACCAATCATGGCGTGCTGGGAAGTTAAGGAAGTCTGGCATTGTTTATGAAATCTTCTCAAAGAAGTACAGAAAAAAATACTATTTTTTGTTTTAAAAGAAGAAGAAATAAAACATTAATTATAAATGTATGATATTAAAGAAGCAGACAAAGGGCGCAAACATATATAATAAGAAGGTATTGAGTATATATATTATTGATGCACTACTATTCTTACGTTTGAATTTACGCACCTAACCACATTGGTGATGCAGGCTTTCCTCCCGCCATAAACATTGCCGCCGCGATATAACTGCTAACTTGTTGAAAAAGGCTTTAAACTACATTCGCTCCCAGTAATTGTTATCGTTTGCCCCAGCAGAAGCATATGCTTCAATGTCTGTGGTTTGGTTCCCAAACACGAGAGTTGTGATCAGTAAAGGCCTCGGTAAAGCCAAGTGTGTACGTTGTTTATATCTGGCCCACAGGTTATACAACAAACTACTAGTATGTGCTCAACTCAACTTCATGCTCCTTGGTGCCCAGAGTAAAGTTGAGCATGACACAGGAGTTGACCGCAAAACAAACTCAAAAAAGTTTAATATTGAGATCAACAACAGCTTGTTAAACTAGAAGCTAGTTTGGGTTTTTTTAAATCGATTTTGTTTACCTACGCTTTAAATTACTGTTTTTCACTGATTTGACTTCTCAAGCATCCGTAATTGACAGCACACACGGAAATCGATGAACTAGGGTCGACATGTGTCTTGTACATGCACACATTTAGCACAAGGAGAGACAACACCACACTTGACCGAATGTAAATGCTGCTTCGCCAATTGATTAGTTCATTTTAAATATTGTACTGCTGGTGATCCTGACACACGAGTAGGACTGTTTAAGTTCTGAGATGTGAGAGAAAAAGATGTGTTGGTTTTGCAGGTTGTGAGCAGTTAAATACTCGTAATTAATCAGGAATTGCGCGATACTTTTATTTTGGTAAAACGTAGATGATTTCACTATATAAAATGTGTACCTTTGTATTGCAATATTGGTTACGGTATATGTTTTAAAATACATAAAAAAAACTTAAATATGCTTTACACATGCTCGCATTTGGTTAAAGTTCGGAAGATGGCCATTACTGGTGTTTCTGTCAATCTGTTGACTTTTGCAGGGTTTCATTTCACAAACGTAGACACAACAAATTTTACCTCGTAAAATATGTTAATGAGCCAATGGTCATCCTAAACTTAATACTTTGTAAAACAGGGCCCCGTTCCATAAAGCAATCTTATTTTAAGTTGGTTGTAAGTCGTAAAATATCAAGCTTTGTGCTACAACAGTCGTAAGCCTATAATATAAAAAAAACATCTCCGCAGGACATGTTTTTTTATAAAATGTTCACGATCAACATAGCCTACGATTACTTTGAAGAACGGCGCCCTGATCACCGAGTACTGTTGAAAACCTATTCTGTAATAATTGATTTGGCACAGTTTCAACATCGATTTTTGCGCAATGAGAATCGTAAGCTGATGATAAGAAAATACTTCACAGGTCATTGTTTTTAAAGGTCATTTGCGATCAACACTAAAACGCTTTGATGAACGGGGCCTATGTCACTAAACCATTGGCTCAGCGATTTGGTTTACAAGGTAGTACATTCACTATGGTTTTGTGAAACGGTAGCCAGAGGTAAAAGTTGCATTCACAACACTGCAGTTCAAAGATACCACGACATACAATGTCACAACAAAGCATGTTAACATGCTCCCGCTCGATCTCATGACAGCTTCTTTGAGAATGATTATAGTTATACAAGAGTGTTCATGTGTTTGGATCACCGGGCCTTACGTCTCTTTTGACACTACAGGGCCCTGTTTTACGAAGACGTCATAACTTTACGACGTCTCAAACCATGTCACTCGGTTACTGGATTTGGTTTACAAATGCAAAAAATCCGTGTAAACTGTGCACTTTCCAAAGAAAAAGAAACAAACGGGGCCCTGAGTATGTAAGTATATCTTTTAGAATGTCAACTTCAAGTTTGTAAGTTCATGACGTTTCGAGACATATGCTTGCTTATTTATCATAATGAACAAGCAAGCGTATGTCCTTGAACGCTGTGAACTTACAAACTAGAAGTTAACAGCCAAGAAATCCTGAATATAGCTTCCTAAAAATGTATTAGTTAACCGAGAAATCACCATGAAGTTTAACTTTTTGATTTAGGTTAAATATCAGAGCCAGTAAACACAGCTGCACCTGCACCGTGACAACTTGTCCTAATACTGGGTTGTAGCATATGTTTCATGACAAACTTCAATTGTGAAGAACCCAGGGCCCCGTTCCTCAAAGCGATTTTGACTAAGTTAATCGTGAAAGATTTGTTAAAACAATGTCCTGTGGAGTTGTTTCTTATCATGGACTTACAAATGTCGTAGCGCAGTGATCGATTTGGCACCGGTGCCGAATGGCACCGGTGCCAAAGCGATTTCTGCGCTACGACAGTCGTATGTCAATGTTATATTTTAGCACTTGCCATCAACTTAGTCTAATATCGCTTTGAGGAACGAGGCCCTAGGGTATACAGATAGCCACCAGGGTTGTTGTTATTGGTTTGTACCAAACATAGAACAATCACATCAAGTCAAGTAAACCTCCCACCTGTCAATATCTTATCAAATATGTATGTAAGTAGTTCATCAAGAACTTGTATATGCGTCACTTACAGGTGGAAACACACCTGCATGTCTCACCTGTATAGCAGATGACAATCATCTGAACCATCAGGGCTGTGAAGGTATTGAACTGTGACCACCTCGTGCTGTTGAAACCTTATCCTTAGTGCATTTATTTAAAAGAGCTAGTGACGTCAGTTGTTGACTTTGTTGTTCAATGCCCAACCTACTGACATTTATTAAAACCTATTAAAAGTGACAAAGTCAACATTTGTTAATTGCAATGTTCACAATCCAGTTTAAATAGACTGCTGAAAACCTATCGTGTTTCGTAAAGCTCCTTATCTATTTGTCACAGGATACATTTTCAACAATCCAGGGTAGTCATAGCTCTAAATAAATCTTTGAGAGGCATTTTTAGAAGTTGTGTAGAAATATAACAAAGTTGCTTGTGGTTGTCAACTGTATTTGTTACTGCCAGCCCAAAGCTTGTTATGCTTGTTGTTTTTAACCACCCCCTGTTACCTATCAAATCAATCTATCAACTTCATGTCATCTCTTCCTCAAATGGCTTCATTACAAGTATATAAAAACTATACCTTACAATCTGTGCCATATGCTCGATAACGGTGTTAGTACCTACACCGAAACGTCGCACTCAGACAATAAAGAAGTTGACAACCATAAACAACTTTGTTATATCCCCACACAACTTTTAAAATGCCTCTAAAAAAGTTAGAACTTTTCACGTTGAAAAACGTTTGCGATTTCTCTCTTTTAAACATAAATGTCTCATGATAAACTAAACAACAGTGTGCATGCTTTATTCAAGTCAAACGACCTTTGTTTTAAAGCCATCGCTACGACTTCATAAACCATACTGGTTAAGTTAGCCCAAATAAAAAAAATTTTGTGGTTCCGATTACTTGTCTTTAAAATTTAGGG
>JAULCD010281490.1:0-10109 GCA_032361085.1 Calliostoma canaliculatum | reverse complement strand
GATCTTTAAACAAATTACCACAGAATAGGTTTATAACAGCCTGTTTCAGTTTGAATTTGAAAACTACAATAAGAAAATGATGTGCTCGGCAGTTTAAGGGTTACATATTGTAGCATCAACGTTGTTTGTAAGAATTATTTAACCCTGGTATTTCTTTTTCCAATATTAGCTATTTTCAGTATCCAAAGTCCGATCTTAATATGCTGTTGAAACCCTATGATATAGTCATTTGTTAAAAGAGCTCCTTTAAATAATCTCTTTCAAACAAATGACTTTTGGATAGATTTGTAACAGCACAAATTGTTTACTGTTAAACGTCAATCAAATTTGAGTACAACAAGGGTTAATATTCGACGAAACGAGTCGAGTCAGCCATTGCCATCCCTGAAATGCACATAGCTTCTATATTTATATTGCCATAATGTCCAATGGAGTCTGTCTTCACAGATAACAATTTTGATTATTCTCTGGGGTTGATGTTTTTATTGCTTTGTCTTAAGAAACATCGGTTGCTTAGTAACACAAAACTATGTTAACAAACTAAACAGGTTGTGAGATTATGTTTGGATTATATATAAATACGTTCTTTCTGAGTGTGACTAAAAAATAAAATACAACACCGTTAAAAAATCAAAATACAAATACAACAAGAAAAACACTACGCTTATTGTGCTCATTTTGATTTACATGCATTTCAGTAAGACCAAAATTTTCCTTGTAAATTGGCTTCTGCGTTTCTTTGTTTGACGAGTGTATGACTAATTGGTTTTTTAAACGGCAACACAGCGAATAACACCACAATACGCCCAGGAAATCATTATCAATATCGGATAGAGATGTTCAAGATGCTGTGAAACTATAACAGCTGTAGAGGTAAGAAAGATGGTGTTATATCGGATTGATAAAATTTTAAGAAAGCTGTGACGATATGTCTAGTCCTGACAAGTTAAAATATTTGATGCGCAATATTGAATCTCGAAAGGTGATGCACGCTATATTGATTCAAGAAAGTGTGAATGCAATATGATGGAATGTCAGATTCCGTAAGCTAAAATGGTATGGCGCTATATCGAATCTCAAAAGATTAACAGTAACGTGGCAATTTTTTTTAGATATATACGAAGGATTATAAGGCTATGTAAAACACAAAGAAACTGAGGGTGTTGTGGCACTATATAAGATATTAGATGCCAAAAGGTCAAAGGTCTATTTATGCTATATTATCTCCGGGAAAGCTCAATAATCTATCGCTCAATACAATACAGAGCAGGTGTTGTTATACTGTGATCCTGAAAGAATATACATGCATCGGTGCTATGTCGGATCGTACAATACATATACACAGTTACACAAGGTACAGAGCCAGACAAAGTGACAGGAGAAGTCCAGTGATGGATGTCTGGTGTCTGACGCCGTCGCCGATTATTTGTCCCAGCTTGGTGACCTGTCCGGACTTGACCGGCCCTCGAGTAACGCCATCTACAGTAGGGTAGGACGCGTGATGTGTGATGCCACAAGCGTTGACGACATCACGAGTCAAGTAGTAGTAACCATTGTTTCCCCAGTCGTCGCTCCAGCTGTGAAAGGAGAGCGTATCAGTACTGTCAGGTATTTACCTTTAATCGTTTATTTACTCTACTAGTATGTTCGTTTTACAAAGCCAAACGCGTTGTAAAATGTGCACATTTTAAAGAAGAACAAGAGGGAAGTTTACTGTTTACAACAATGTTGACATTTGTAAAAGTGATAAATTTACTGACACAACTCCCTCTGGCGGTCGACAAGAGGACCCACTTGAGGACGGACAATCTTGTCGACATATCGTTGGCCCCTTAGTAGCACCAGTTCTGATTTATGGTTGTAGGAGATGGCCCCCAAACCATGATACTCCCTCCACCGAATATTTCCAACTCTCTTGATGCATTGAGCCGCAAAGCGTTCGTTCAGTCGTCTGTAAACACGTTGTCTTTTGACCGTCTTGCAGCTGTCTTAAGACGGTTCTTGATTGTCTGGTCAGATATTCTGTGGGCTCCAAACCGTTCAAGATTGTGCTGTGACTGTTCGGTGACGATCACGTAGGTGGATTACCCGGATGTAGCGGTTCCGAGCGTGTGTGGTGACTCAAGGTCTTCCTAATATTTGACGGTCATTTGTTGAATTGTCGGTACAAATCGATCCCACAAACGTGATATTGTGCTAGAATGAACATTAAATTTTCTCACCACGACACTCTTAGATTCACCAGCTTGCAAATGTCCAATAGCCATATTTGGGTCGGCAGCATTGAATCATGGCATGTTTTTTCTTCTATAATTTCGAATATTTTAAATGAAACTGAGAGATGCACATGGGTTTTTATATTTATGCATTTTACTCATATGACTCAGCTCGACCTTCGCTAAAAGTGGGAAGTTACATTAAACTTCTCGTATTTTTTACTATTTCACTGCGCCAGCAGTTAGGTTTGCCCGCTACTCTGACCGAATTACTTTGCTCATTTCTACTTGCTTTTATTGTATTTAAAAGTTTCAATATATTTTTAAACAAATGACGTTAAACTGGAACTTCAATGGAGAATATCTTAATCAACACGTCTCACATGCTTCTTATTGTTGCGGTTTACTGAATTACAACCGTACTAAAACAATTTAAACGAACATCCAACATAAAACAGTGATCTCAAACTAAAACCACTTTTTAAGAAAATAGCAAAAATATTGCATTTATATCGTATATCGCATTTATTTCATATTGTATATGATAATACAATATTTGATTTGATTAAAATCCTTATCTATCTTGTTTTAGCAAACAACTGTGCCACATACCTCTAACCTGTCGTCGCTTGTATGCTCCGGGCTGTAACTGCATGCACTGGTAATAACACCCGGAAGTAAAACGATCAAACGGGGTACACAATTTCTAAATTTATGGAGTCCGTACTATATCACGTGATCTGTATTTTAAAATAGATTGTAATTTTAATTATAAATAGTTGGATTCGTCAAGTACTAAAAGGATAAATATTATATTCGCGAAACTATGTGTAAAATGGTCACTAAAAGTCGTTTTGCACATAATTTAGTTGAAAGAGAAAGTAAAAGTTCCCTTATGACAATATAGTATCATGTTTCTTTTTGTCTGTTGGGTATTTCTTAACGAGCACAAATTATTGGTCAATTGTGATTCGGTTTATTGATTATTTTATGTATGTCTGTCAATCTATATTTGACTATATAAGCATAATCTAGGTGATAGCGTGATCAACAATCGATGTATTCTATAGATATCACCTTTTTGCACAAGTTGCATTAAGAAGTTGATATCCATAAAATACCCATCTATGTTTGTATTTCACTGTGCATGTCGTTCTATCTGTCTGTCGTTATATGCTTAAGTACTAAAAAAATTAACAACCCGCTACTTTACTGTCGTTCCTATTAAAATTGTTAATTTGTGTCATTTTGTAGCTGTTTCTATTACTTTAAGAAAAACAGCTTGGTCCACTGTACTACGTACTGTCCTGCATGGTGCTATTGATAGCAGCTGAGCTGGTACAAGGCAGCGCCAAGTTCCTGCAAATTCTGAGGTTGGTTCCTAAGACCACGAAGCCTTCTCCCAAGTGCATCCCACACGTGCTTAACGTCGGGGGACCTCGATGACCAGTCCATGACGTTGATTCTAGCGTTTTGAAAAAAAGTTCGTGTCAACATCGCGGTATGCGGTTGCACATTATCATGCTGGAACTGTAGACCTGGGCCATGAGCCGCCATAAAAGGAACAAGTTCAGGGGCGAACACCTGGTCCCGGTAAGCAGCAGCTGTGAGGATTTCCACGGATGACAAGAAGTCGGGAATTGTTGTTCCCACAGAAAGCACCCTACACCATGCAACTTCCGCCCCCGAATCTGTTGACTTCATGTACACAACACTGGGCATACCGTTCACGCCGTCGTCTCCACACTCTATGCCTGCCGTCCGCGACTCTGAGGGTAAACCTGGATTCATCGCTAAAGACGACTCGATTCTAGTCTCTCTGGGTCCATCGGAGTTGACGGTGGGCCCACAGCAGACGTTGACGTTGATAAAATAGCGTCAATATTGGCCCACGATATGGACGTCGATCGTGGAGATTGGCAGCTCGCAATCGATTTCGAATGGTCTGTGAGGACAGTCAGGTAGGTGACGTAGGACGATTTGATGGTCTTCTGCTCGTGACGTCACACGTGGACGCCTCGATCTTGGACGATCAGAAGTGGTGCCAGTTTGTTGTAGACGACCTCGCATCTCATACACAGTACGACGGCCGCATCCCATTGCTCTCGCGTCGTCAATAACTGATCTTCCCGCTTGCAACATGCCAACGACACGTTCACGTTGCACATTTGACAATCGTGACGTTTAAAGTACCGTTAGTACTGTGGTTTAAAAGTGTGTGTTTTTAATTATTGAGGCCAATGCAAACACGTGCAAATGAAAAAACTTCAATGTGAAGATCACGTGATCGACTGCACGTCAAAATCTGATTTGGCACTAACGTAATTTGCACAAGGTATTGGAGTTGGTTTTGCAAACGTTTTCCGAGATTTGAATGATAGGGATCCCATTTTGGATACAGAGATGTATCATGAGAGAAAAAGTATTCAATATTTTTGTAAAAATACTTTTTGTGAAGTTTCTTTTTCAGTATACATATGTATGTCATCACTGACATTTCATAATGCATATGTTTGTCACCAATGTAATTTCACAATTTGTTTAACCTGACCCTGCCTTTTTCTAAAATGTTAAGTTAAAAATCAATGAAGAAAATGTTTAATAGTCGTGAATGAATAGTGACTAACATCGAGCTATGCTCATGTAGCTTTGCGGAACATGTCACAGGTCGTCAGTGGTGATTCATACAAGTATCATTATTCGAGAACTGTGTGACAATCGTCTTGATGACGTAGTCACAACTTTTCTGCAGTATTGTCGTTTTAGTTTTGATTTTGTTTTAGTCAGAGCAAAATATTGTACAGCTGCCATTTTTATACACAGAATCAGATTTTCAAAACATACACATCAGCATATAGTGTTGTGTACTTATATCTAAAATGGTTGGTGCTTGATTGGTGCTTTTGTCTATTTCATTTCATGTTTAAAACATATTACTTTTTTTAATTTTGACCAATTTTTTTAAAGAAAAAGAACAAACCCACCCAATCCAGTCTCATCCCTATTCCCAATAATCATAAACATAAATGGCTACTTTCATCAATAAAAATTGCTTACGTGTCCACCTTTAACATTGCTTTATTTTATTGAACACAACACTACGTTTTAATAACGAACTTTAGCGATTTCAGATTATTCCCTGGCGTTGATGTTTTATATTCACAATAACGAAAGTCTCATTAGGTTGGCACTAGGCTAAGATACACAATCTTTCACAGAACGAAAGAAACGAATACACTTATATGGAAAAAAAACCATCAAGTATGCTTTTGTGAGCTTTATGAAAGCGGACCTTGTTCTATACACCACTCTGAATGTAGACTATTAAACTTTAACCTCATAAAAATATACAAATAGAAAATAAACGAATATTCTTCAGTTAAATACAAACATTCTTCGGAGTAGTCAGAAGTGAACAATAACCCGTTCTTTTCCAGGAAATGAGTTCTCCTTGTGAAAACGAGGTCAAACTGATAATTTTTTCTCGTGGTTTAAATGGTGTCTTTTTTCTATATTAACCCTTAGCGTGCTGTAATAGGGCTATTCGAATTTATAGCTGTAGCCATCTTCCGCTGTTGATAACCTATCCTGCGGTAATTTGTTTAAAAGAGCTTCTAAAAGGAGCTCTTTTAAACAAATTACCACAGGATAGGTTTTTAGCAACCTATGTAGATCGGGTTTAATACACTAAATAAACGAATGTTGTCCTATTAAGGGTTAACCCATTAATGTAACACAAAACTCTCTTTATAATATGTGAGTATTAATGTCAAACTCGTTAACTTTCGGTAGCTGTTTGTTGGACTGTTGTTGCGCGGGGATGGTTATTTGGACACAACTGCAATGTGAGGGTTCGGGACAGATTGTAACAGACAGCTTGGGAAGGTCATACCCCATTTCTCAGATATCCCAGTTGCCAGATATTTTAGTTGTTAGATAATGGGTACAGACGGCTTGGTGTTGTTTAGGGTAAACGATGTCTAAAGATAAGAAAACCAACACACTCTTTTGTAATTACCCAGTTTAGCATTTATAGAGAGGCATCGTAGTAACTTGTGTAAAAAGGTTAAATTTGACAGGTGAAAATCTGTGTGTAACAGCATTGTTCTCTTACTAAAAGTAGATGTCCCCCGTTACTGACTTAGACACATTACTGAAAACAAAACAAAAACCAAGAAGGAAAGTTAGTATTTGATGTAACCCCCATTAGCACGAATGACTGTCGCAACACGTCTCCTCGTGGACTGAATAAAAACCCGAAGCTCTCTGTGGAGCAGCTGGTTTCATTCCTAAAAAGAACCACATCACTTTTGTGAGATCAAGCAATACCTCCTAAAATGATGTCATTTCATTGTAGCGATATCTCCATCATAACATTATATCATTTGTCCCATCACTGTGGTAATCAAAATGGTCGTGAAACAGCATGGTTATGGCTTATGGCAAAACAGGAACATTATGTCATAATCTGATTTGAATGACACCTTCAGAAATTACACACACCTGGTATAACAAATAACCTTTGACAACTGGGTCCCGTTCCTCAAAGCGACATTAAGCTAAGTTGATCGTAAGGGATTTTTGAAAAGATGTCCTGTGTAGTTGTGTAGTTCTTATCATAGGCTTACGACTATCGTAGTACAGATATGTTTTGAAACCGGTGCCGAATGGCATCGGTTCCAAAGCGATCTTTGCACTGAGGCAGTCGTAAGCCAATGTTATATTTTAGCACTTACGACCAACTTAGCCTAAGATCGCATGAGGAACGGCGACCAGGTCAGGATCTTAGGATTTCTAACTCGTTGTTATTAGCGATTGTGAGGCCACGGGATCGTAGGACTGGACCCTGGAACTGGATTTGGCGACATAGATTCACGTAGGACTTAATCTTTGTATTTCTCCATATTATCTGGGCGTACTCTCGCTGATTTGCTTCGTGCCCTACCTCGCCATTAATCCCTATTTGATTTAATGAGTATCCCTTCTCATTGTTAAAGTAAAGTTGTTTTTGAGTACAGCTCAATTCAAATATTTACTGGCTGTAAGTCGAAGTACTACGTTTAATAACTATGCACACATAAAGCCTTGTGGTTTGACAGAATTGACCGAGTCTCATCTCGTTCTACAGTGTAGGTACTCGTCGCTGGGTTGTTTAGGGATTTAAGGCGTGCTTGTTATTCCAGTTTCATTACCTTACTTACATTGTGTGTAATTCTTTTAGGGACATTTAGAAATGGTGGTACATAGTTCAACTTATGAAGTAGCAAGCATATGCCCCGAAACGTCGTGAACTTACGAACAAACCATAAGTTGACATCCAAGAAACTTGAACTATACACTGTGTGTGTTTTAGAGTTATCAGGCAACGTTGTCTATTTCACACTAGGCCTACATTGTATCCGACAGCTTAACTAGTTTGCTTAATTGGTGGCTAATAAGTGTGTTGTCATACCCCAAGCTCATTTCACTTAAGAGCCTATTTGGCGCTTGAGTGACTTTTGTTCAATCGCTTATTGTTTTCTCATTGAAGTCTGTTCTTGTCAAGGTGTAGCTTTGATTGCTCATAATATTAATAAGTTTTTATAACATGGTTTTGTGCGGTCCTTAAGTGTCTTTATTAGACTCTGTTATTTGTTTAGTCTTTTACATTGTCTCAAGAGATAATAAAACTGTGATAACACTTAAAATCATTTAAAATTTAAATTTAATTTATATATTTTTCATTGGTGCCATTCTGGCACTATAAAAGACAATATAAAAGAACAGTATTAAATACTCTTCTTAGCACTACTAGCACCGCTGAAAGGTCAAGAAAAAGTTAATACAGAAACTTAAAGACACGATGCGAAACGGAATTGAAACACAAACAGCTGATGACCATAACATGAAATATGTTGGGTAGAATAAAACCAACTTTAGACTTATATATGAGAGGGAGACAGATGGTGCAATTTCATGTTTTTTGTCAAAATGATGTCTAGTTCATTTCGTGAAGTCTGAAAATATACATCATACTTGGCAGGCATCATGAAATAGTCTATTTATTATATACAATTTTGTCTTGTAATATTTATCAGCTGACTGTGAGCAGCTCCTACGCATAGTGATAATTGAGTGACTTTTTTTTTTTTTCTAGACACCATACACAATTTTAGTTCCAAATTATCCATATTATCTTAACGATAAATATTGACAAATTTCACTAACAAATATATTGCATATGTTTTTATTCACATAATTAATTTTATGGGCGGGCGATTCATAGCCCAACGTATTATTTATTCAGACGACATTGTCCAAGTGTATCTATGACATGTGAACATGTTTTAAATGTGTGTGCGTCTTCTCGAAACACTGATCGATGGTTGCCTTTAGTATGAAAGACTTTTCACAAATTTCATGTCAGGTAAAGGAACCTAAAAAATACGCAAGACCGATAAATCCATCTGGCACATCTCTTTTGACAAAAATCTTGAACATTACACGAACAACTTAAGGCAACAAATTTAAGGCAACAGTTACTTAGCGGCCAGAGAATGCAAAGAGAGCTAATTCTAGTGGCACTTCACACACTTAGATACAGTACTGGTTTGATTCAGGGAGTGAGTGAGTTATAGGGTTTAACGCCGTTTTCAACAATTTTTCAGTTATATCGCGGCGGTCAGATTTTACAGCAGGGGAACACCTAGTGTGGCTCTGTGAAACTTGCGAGTCTCGGATGGTACTGACGAACCAAGGGTGATGCTAGCATTGCACCCTATCCTAACAGCCCTGTGGAAACAGTTCTCCACTGCTGAGAGTGATGCCGAGCTCCCGGAATCTTTTTATGTGCATGTACATGTATGTGTGTCTGCTTGTACCAGATCGGGTATTTCACCTATTTTTAACGTGCTAGCTCACGGAAATATCATGTCGCAGTTTACATGAATATCTCGCCCAGGCACATTATACTGACTCCGCGCCAACCAGTCATCACGACAAACCATCGCAAAAGTGCAACTGTTATAACGTATGTTGATCTGACGCGGCCAGAGATCGAACCACCTACCTACGGCACACTCCGTTTTCTGAGCAAACGCTCTAACCACTACACCACCGAGGCCGGTATGAGACAATGAAGCAATGGAATCCAATCTGATTAAAACCAGTCACGCTGCTCACCTGTTCTCAGTAAAGATGAGCCGTTTGTTAAAATATGTGTCGCACATCTGTTATAATTTTATTCACAGCGCATAAGGTGAAACTACATATTTTTCTAAGATAACACCTATAAATTACTATTCGTTACTAAATATTGTATCTTGACATATGTCATTTTATCCAAAAATGTCCTGTCTCCAGGGAGGGTGCCACTTTTTGCCAGTTAAGCAGTGTTAAATAATGCAGTGTCAGAAACTAAAAATGGTGTTAGCAGTAACATATATTATCATAGAAGTGTGAGATAATTGCAATTTGTAGATATATGACAGCTTTCTGGAAAATTACCTTAATGTGTATTGTCGCCATATTTACGTAATCAACGTTACTGACAATTCAGGTATTTTGTTTGGAATGATATTTTTACTTCAGTTGGCCACTTTAAATGCAGAATTATTGTTTGATAGATATTATAAGAGATTAATGTATGTTGTCATGCTTTTATGTGGTCTATGTATCTGAAATATGACTGAAAGATTTCAATATTTTTTTAGTTTTTTTAAGAGTGTAATCTTCGTGACCTTCATATGGAAGAGAGATAGCACCCGGTAGATTAAATAGCTATGATTTCTGAAACACATGCATTGCACAAAGGAAAGCCTATTGTTAGACAACCACTAAATGATCTATAAGAAAATTTTGTAGACTAATTTATAGTAAGATGTAATCTGCGTGATGTAATCTACAAGATCCTAT
>JAULCD010281379.1:0-10110 GCA_032361085.1 Calliostoma canaliculatum | reverse complement strand
TATAAATATCCATTATTATTATTATTATTAAAGGACACCTCACAGCACACACATGCACTTAAGGGCACAGGATAGCCCATAAGAGCACTTAAGGACATCTGAGAGGACACACGTGCAATTAAGGAGAAATGAGAGCCCACATGTGCACTTAAGGACACATGAGATGACACACGTGCACCTAAGGACACCTGAAAGGACACACGTGCACTTAAGGAGAAATGAGAGCCAACACGTGCACTTAGGGACACATAAGAGCCCACACCTGAGAGAAGATAATTGCACTTGATTGCACCTGAAAGCACACACGTGCACTTAAGGACACCTGAGAGCAAACACGTGCAGACACGTGAGAGGATACACATGCACTTAAGGACACCTGAGAGCACACACATGCAATTAAGGACATATGAGTGCACAGACATGCATTTAAGGACACATGAGAGGACATATGTGCACCTAAGGACACCTGAGAGCACACACGCTAAGTGTCCTGTAGGCATGCTAAGTGTAATGTAGGCATGTTGGGTTTCATATAGGCGTGCTAAATGTCATGTAGGCATGCTGGGTGTCATGTAGGTATGCTGGGTGTCATGTAGGCATGTTGGGTGTAATGTAGGCATGTTGTTTGTCATGTAGGCATGTTTGGTGTCATGTAGGCATGCTAAGTGTCATAGAGGCATGCTAAGTGCCATGTAAGTATGTAAATTGTCATGTAGGCATGCTAACTGTCGCTGCCGTTTTCACGGCGCTGGCCCAGCACTGGCCCAATGCTGTAACTGCCTGACACAGAACAAAAATTAACTGCCTGCATGACCTACTTGATAAACCCCGAAATAAGTAAACCTTATATTTAGACAGTTAATGCTAAAAATATTTAAGGTGCAACAGTGTAATAAACAAACAGAAAAAATTCTTCCCTAATTTTAATATTATTTGCTGCATACTACTTTCCGTCATTTTGTCTGAGCTTGACATCCATCCGAGCTTGTCGTTAGCCGCTTTGATCAGAAATTCACAACAGTTTTCTGATTTTGCAGTATTATATACTGGGTATATCCTTTATTTTTCAAATACAAAAGTGTTTTTTATTGACTTTGTGTTGTTTCTTTGAGATTCAGTTGAATTATTCTTAATATCGTTTCTTTTGCACGGTAATTTATTAGTGACTGATTGATCTCTTCCCAGGGTGAAGTAATTTTGATCTCGTTGCCTCGTAATTCCAATTAAAGCCTATGTTCAGTTCGTTCAGGCGTGGAAACCTTTAATGAGTAAATTGGGCTAAAACGGTAGGTACAGTGTTTTAGGGTCACTGATGGCACAGTGATGGCACAATGACGTTTGTGATGTAAATGCCAGCATTGGGCCAATGCTGTGCCAATATGCAAAACAGCAGTAGGCCAGCGCCGCCAACCAGCATTGGGCCAGTATATACAACAGCGTTGGTCCAATGCTGGCCGACTGCTGTAATGTTTCCTGAGGGGTCGCAATTTAAAGTTATACTCAAACTAAACCAGTTCTCCACATGTATTTTAAACACGTCTTCACAAGTCATATTATCGTAATTGAACACTATGTAAAATGCTTTTTTATTTATACTATAACTACTGATATTGTGACATGATATTTGTACATGACTATAGGTAGGATAAATAAAATAGACTTTGTAAAACATAGTGTTTTCTAAGGGCAATTTCAATGCTGAACATGAATCCCGTTTGTAAAATAAAATGGTATATGGTGTAGTATTAAGTCAGCTTTTGACAATTTTCCAAACAGGCGGCCAAAATATTAAAATTTATGATACAAATATAAACGTGGGACTAGATTTTATCATGTCTTTTCAAGTTACATGTTTTATTTATCTATTATTCCCATGATGTTTTTGTATCAAAATATAAAATCTATACGCCTCCACCATGAAAGACATGGATGTAACAGCATGGTTTTGAGTTGATGCATACAGTGTTACGGAATACATAATGCAAATGCAATGCACGTGAAACTTTGTGTCACTGATAGGTATTACAGATTGATCGCTGTTTTCATTTTAGTCACTTTTTGGATAGTTCCTAAATAATTTAAACTGCTATGACTCAGCTGCACCAATATAGATAATGCTGCAGGGATCTGAAAGCAGGACACACTCTGTATGCAGTTGCCCGTCTTATGAACATACACCAGAGCACGATTTGTCTTCGCTGGGAAAGATTTTTCACCACCAGAACTTCGTCAAAGACAGACCTAAAAGTGAACGACCTTAAGTGATAACCAGAGACCAATATCCGTACATCCAGGTACATCATTTACGTCCTCGTACAGCTACGCCACCAGTACCACTAGAAACATACCCGGATTATGACACATACCTTTAGGAACAGGCTTCGAGGGGCAAGTTTGAAAACACAAAGACCATACTTTCGCTTAGTGCCATGTCGGCCATCAACGATATCGTGTTCAGTGGTGGTGCACCAACATTCAGGCCAGAACTATGGCTAATTGGTATTAAATCTTGTTCATCGATGAATCGACATTTCTGGTGGAATGACGCGATGGCCGAATAAGAGTGTACAGACGCCGTCATGAACGTTTTGCTGACTCATGCATACCCCAGGTTTACCAATTTGGGGAAGAGAGGGGGGAAAACATGATAATATGGGTAACCAAATTGTACACTGGTTGAAGTGATTTGGTGATGATCCAAGGCAGTCTGACTCTGCAAACATACTGTGCTAAAATCCTTCGTCCACACCTGCTTCTTATTCTCAACCGTCAGAGTTTTTTTCATATCAGACTTAATGGTCTAAACAGGCGTGTACGACAGCATAACCCACAGCTGCAGACCCTTTAACAACTCGCCAATGCAATACAGGCGGAATGGACTGCAATTTAGCAACATCCGACCCAGAGACTGATTCCTTGGTTGCCGAGATGTCGCGCAGTACTGAACGCCAATGGTAGTCACAATAGGTACTGACTTCAGCGCCACCAAGAGTCTTTCTGTGACCCACTATCTGACGTTTACCGAACCTCTACCAAACATCGATATTTGGACATAAGCTGTGCGAATTTTTTATTAAAATTTCTTGATTATTTAGATTAATACATTGTATCAAAATAATGAAAAAATATTATTTTAAAATCTGTGTTTTTTAGAGAGTGTATATAATTTAGTATGATTTGATTCTATATGGTTGCGACAGTGTTTACACAGAAATGACTGAAAATGAAAATTACCATAACTTCTCAGATATACTCATCCGTATAGGTCGATAAACACTGAATAGGGCTATATAGTTTGATGTACGGTGCAAAGTCAATTATAACATGGGTCTAGAAGATCTTGCGGGATTAATAATAAGAACTGCAAATATTTTTTTCGGACAGAAGTGGAAAGAGTCACATTTTGAGGACTCGGATTTAGTGGACATTGAAGTTGAACCTTCATCAGCAGTGAAATCCAACACCAAAAGACCATCTTTGTTTCCCTCAACGGATACCCTGCTAACTTAGTTTCAAAAACCATCCCTAAAACCCTAAAGGACATATTATCGAGAACAAAACCCACCCTTCCCCCATCAGAGACAACATCCCATATGAAGGTCTCACCAGCCACCACATCACCCGCCGACTCAAGAACAAGGCCAGCATTGACAGCACCTTTTCCAGCAGCAAGACTCTTAAGACTCTTAAGACTATACTCCGTTCCAATGGTAGATGCAACGGTGCCCCAAACATCAACCTCAAGAGGATGCATCCACCAAATAAAATGTGACTGTGGTGACCAATACATGGTGAGACGTTAAGACCCCTCAAAACAAGACTCAAAGAACACAGAACCTCTGTACAGAAATCCGACCAGAAATCAGCAGTCTTCGAACACATGATAAAACACCCCACCCATTCCATTCAATAGCAGTCAACCAAAGTTCTGACACTCAACCACAACATCTGGCGCCAACGAAAACTTCAAGAAGCTATTGAAATCAAAAGGATCAACCCCAATCATTAACCGTGACAAAGGGGCTTATTTACCACCCGCGTCGGACATCCTAATGTAAACACCATAATTATCTCATTAGCACCAATCAGCCTTGTAGTTTCATTCTAGCTCAGTACACCATGTTATTGTAACTGGTCTCTATCTATGTTGTTTTAACCTAGCTGTACTCATCATTGTAATCTCTTTGTAAAAGGTAGCTGGATTCATTAATCCTTGTAATCAAATGGCCTCTACCACTCTTGATTGTGTTGTTTTAACCTTTTCATTTTTACTAGCTTTGATGACCGGCCCGGGTCCGGGACACTTACTAAGGACGACGTCACGGCCACACATATATGTCGGGTCTCCAATGTATACTGGTGCATAGGAGAAGTCATATAGTCCAACATACTAAAGTATTCACCTTACAATGGATAGGTATTCTTTTCAGAATAGTTACAATGCACAACTGAACATACTGTGTTACATACACTGACCTCGCTCCTGGAGCGTAACTACAAGATCTCATGAATTTGTACAACCAGACATTATTATGGAGTGGCTACGTAATCATATCGATGTAAGGAATAGTTTAAATATGAATAGATACTAATAGTTACCCACCTGAAGGATATAGTATTATGAGTTGATTTTCAAATTAAAACAGAACGTTAATTTAGAAATCTGTACGCAACAGATTTAAGTGTGAAACCAACAAACAACTATTATACAATATTATCAACAAATGTATTACAATAATCACTAGGTTTAAATATAAATACAAGCTAATGCACATAAATTACAATAGCAGTACAAAATAGATTGGTAATACAATATCAAAAGGCAGTAAAAAGTAATATAGCAGTGGCATGATAATAATATCTAATAATATCTAAATACACAGAACTAAGCAAGAGTCAGTGACCACAAAATACATTCACCCAGTAGCTACTGTTGTCAAGGGTGGTCAAGTATCCAATGAAAGCTTATCTTGAAGTGTGCCCCAAATAAGTGAAACACCCCTTATTTATACTCTCAATTATTTCCAGAATGTTCTCTTTGTTACTAGAATGTTACAGACTGTGTGAGCTTATACCAGGTGGGAATTTCCAAATCTATTATTAGCACTCAATGCCTTGAGTGCAGTATTTGTTTATAAACATGCAAATCATAACAGTGCAAAAACAGTGCCAATTATTAATGAACAAAATACACTCTGTGTGTGTGTGTGTGTGTGTGTGTGTTAGTGTGTGTGTGTGTTAGTGTGTGTGTGTGTTAGTGTGTGTGTGTGTGTGTGTTATTGACCCAAAAATGACAAAATCTAAATGATACATTTTTCACTTTATTTGTACTTTGACAACAGATGAATAGCCTATCAAACGATCACACATTATTATGGAACTCTTTAAAGTGCAAGTAAAAAATTGTCCTGAATTCGACCACTAGCTCATAACACAATAGTTAACATTAACAAGTTTGTCAGTATCTTGCATGGCAGCCACGGGTCCCGATGCATGTCCGAACTTGACGTCGTGCCGAGAATAACAGAAGTATAACACGGTTTGGTATTCTCAGACATGCCATTGTTTAGGCGTGAGCTCTTGGCGGTTTCCTGGAATAGCAGCTCTTGATCGGACTAAGTGGTCTCATAAATTTTCGATGGGTGATAAGTCAGCTGGCCTGGCAGGCCATGGCAACACGTTGATGTTATTACTTAACAAAAAGAGCTGTCTTCCCTTGTCCAGTAATTCCGCCCCAAACAATGACGCTGCCACCGCCAAAGGGTTCCACAGTCTGAATACAACAACGTTGCCAACGTTCACCACGACGGCGAAACACCCGTGCTCTTCCATCAGTCCTGTCAGGTGCAAGCCACGGTTGGGTCTGTAGGCGCTCATACCATGCTGTCTGAGACGCCTGGTCACTGTCTTTCTACTGATAGCATGCCGAAGCCCATTTGATTCGGCCACTGTCAAGAAACAGTTCCTCAGATGAAGAATCCGTAAATGGCAGTCCTCGTTGGGGGTCGTTACGCGGGGTCTTCCACTCCTCAGGAGATTTTTAAAATAAATGACCACAGGATAGGTTTTTAATAGCACAGGGTGATTCTAAAAAATAGGTTCTACTAAAACTAGTTTGGCACTTAGAGTTTAAGTTAAATTCATTTATTCAACTGAACTCTGTTTTGTTAATAAAAAATAAGTATCTCTCTCTCTCTCTCTCTCTCTCTCTCTCTCTCTCTCTCTCTCTCTGTATCTCTCTGTGTCTCTCTAACTTTATCTCACGCTATTTCCCTATCTCACACACGCACACACGCACACACGCACACACGCACAAAGTACAGAGACAGCTGTCTCAGGACAACATATAGGTGCAACACTCGGTGCTATGGTGACCGAGAGGGGCCATCGCAATATCGCGTTCTATAACCCACGCGATATGGCGATACCGCGATAAGACGACACGAAATGGCGATAGCCACCATACTTTAACTATGTATATTGTTTTAACAAAATTATCACACATTCTTTGTAGTATTACAGTAAAATTGAATATAAAACATGGTTTTCTCTCAATCGTGTATGTTAGATTATTTAATTGTATTAATTGGTTTATAAGACCGACTGAACAAACATCCTAAAAATACAAAATATTTGGGAGGTTTTTTTGTTGATTTTTTTTATTCAGAGCTGTTTTTATTAGTTTGTTTACAACACCGACCGACCAAACATCCTGAAAATAGAAATCAAATTAATTTTTATAAGTGTTTTACAAGTAAATGAAAAAAAATAAATAGAAATGCTATGTCATCTATATTCGTAAGAAATGCGCGTAGAAATGATTTTAAGACCGGACAAAAAAACACCGTAAACACTGAATACGTCGGTAAAAAAGGTCAATGTCACGTTAACCCTTGGATGCTGATTTGATTTCAGTAAAAATTAAACCTGTGTTCTGAGATAAAAGTATCCTGTCGTAATTTGATTAAAAGAGCTCCTGTGTAGTTTAATTTCAACACATTTCCATAGAATAAGTTATCAACAACCGATATTAATTGAAAGTTTGACACGGAAACAAGTGCGTGTTTTGCGTTACAACCTTAAGGGTTAAAACTTTAGTTGTTTTTTTAATTTAAAGCAAGCAACGGCATTACAGTGTAATTTAGAGCTGAAAACTTTATTTATTTATTACGACCACCTATATTGAAGTTTTAGGCTCATACTTTTGTAAACAAAAAACTTACTGAAATAATATTTCAGTATTACAGTACATTGAAGTATTAACACTATATATCCCCCGACTATGTATGTTATCATTAATTTATGTTCACAATGATTTAACCTCTTAAGTTCTGAGCATAACGTATGTCCATTATAGTGTCCTAATTACATTACGCTGTTGAAAACCTATCTGTGATCATTTGTTTAAAAGAGCTCTTTTAGGAGCTCTTTTAAACAAATGATCACAGGATAGGTTTTCAACAGCACAACGTGGTCAAAGTTTTAAGACTGCTTAAAATCCTCTCAGCATTTTAAAGGTTAAAATTTGATAACAAGGAAACAAAATTCAATTTAAAAAAAAAATAAAATTCCCGACCGACCTACCCTAAACTTAAGACTCGTAATCGGAACCACAACATTTTGAGAGGGGGGGTAGGGGTAGGGTAGGGTAGGATAGTTGGTATATATATTCGTATGTGTACAATATAACATATACCACATAGACTAACTGCATACATAGGACAATACAGGGTAATGTAAAACACTGTGCTATACATGACTATTTGGTTAACTGCCTCACTGGTGATATTATACTGTACTACACTAAACTTCGAACAAAATACTCTTTTGTTGTTTTATTTAAATTTATAAAACATAAATATAATATTCCTTGAAAAAAAAATCATGTCTTAATTTTATACACACTTCAAATTTAAAAAAATAATTTATCAGCATCTAGTTGATTGTTTCGATCTTCAGTTAACCCTTAGAGTACTGAATTAATTTTAATAAGATTTTAAACTGTGTTGAGCTTACGCTGTTATAAACCTTTTTGTGGAAATTTGTTTGAAAGAGCTCCTGCTGTTGAAAACCTTTTTGTGATAATTTGTATAAAAGAGCTCCTGAAAGGAGCTCTTTTAAACAAATTACCACAAAAAAGGTTTTAAACAGCCTATTTTGGTTGGAATTTAGACTTGAAACCAGGTGAAAGTTGCACTTAGCCCTTTAAGGGTTAAAAATATTTTCAATCACTTTGTTCATTAGGTCAATCAGGTTTCATACATTCCCATTAGTCATACCTGGTCTTTCTAGTTCTATTTTTTATTTGCACGGTTTTATTTATCTTATTATGGTTACTCTGTAAAAACTGTATTTTATCTGGTGGATATTGCATTTATATACTTTCAAGATGGAATCATGGAGATTCACTTTTTTATGGAAACATCTTGAGAACATTAGTCAATACTCTCGAGATTGAATCTTGCCCGATTTTTTTTGTTTTATATATTTCCTTTGCTTATTAACCCTAAGAGAGCTGAATTGGGACTTAAAACCGAAGCAATTGTTTGTTTAAAAGAGTTACTTAAAAACCCTTTAAACACAAATTAGGGCCAGATATCTTTTTTAAATGGACTATGGATTTCCTTCTTAAAAAATTAGGTTTGTAGGTAAAAAAAAAGTAATGAAATAAAAATGTCTCCAGGTAATATTTTTTATTGGAATCTTAGAATTATTGTATCGTCAGGAAAAATTAAAAACCAAATTAGTCAATGACTAAAAAACTTGTTTCACCTCGCACAGTACTAAAAAGGGGGGGACATTTTTTTTTTTAATCGACAGTGTAAAAAAACATTGCAAAAGTGATTTAAAAAAAAATAAATTCTTACTTTTGGAATTTTCGAATCGACGAATTTAAGCAATAATAAAAAGTAACACCTTACCTTAACCATTACCGTGCAGAATATTTTGGAAGAAATTATCCTGAGTGGTTTGTCTCGCAATTTTTAAGGGTCTTGCCTATCCCAATTAGTCCCCCAGTCGATGCCGCCTGTCTGTCCATGCAGCTCACAGGAATATCAGGGTCCGGATACTAGCCTGACCCGGATATGTCCGGGAGCCGCACAGTAAGAGTCAAGATGTGTTTCAACAAAACGTCGTTGTTGACTGACCTCAATTCAGCTCTCTGAGGGTTAAAACCTTTTTTGAAATTCAGTTATGAAAAGGATCATGCACAAGTACTTAGCTTGGGTAATCCCTTTTCTAATTGGAGGATTCTTCGTCCGATGGATCTGTATGCATATTTTGCTTACAGTGTGATGTGCCTTTGTTTAATGTACAAATGTTTGTAAAATCATGACATGTGACCTTGTTCAGTGTTTATAGACGATGTTGTGATATCGTATTGATCATATTGGCCTGGTGTTTGCAGAGCAAAAAATCTTATATTTTTTTATTTCGTAATTTTGTAGATGATCAACTCTTCAAGAGCTGAATTTGAGTTAAGACACCTTGAGCTGTTAAAAACCTATCCTGTGGTAGTTTGTTTAAAAGAGCTCCTGAAAGGAGCTCTTTTAAACAAACTATGACAGGATTGGTTTTCAACAGCTTCAGGTTGAAGTTTAGAAAAGTCCTTTTGATTGCAACAGAATAGGTTTTCAGCCTGTTTAGATGGGAATTAGGACACTGAAAGTGACAAATATCATCAGCACTTAAAGACTTAGAAATCATTTGCTTTTTATCAACTGTGAAGAACTACTTTTTAAAACATATCTAAAAAAAATTGTACTCCGCAAATGCCAGTACATTATGGTCAATTTTTTTTTCTTGTCACTCCCAGACATGACAATGTTGTTAGTTTTGAGGACATTGTTATTGCTACCTATAAATTAATAAACTATTATTTCCTCAAAAAGTGTTCTTGTTTGATATTACGTTTTCTGAATATACTACTCAGAACAAGTTAGGGTTCAAACCATATATGAGCATTAAGTAATTAAATAGATTTTGCTGTTAATTTCATTTTTGTCGGCAAATACTTAAAAACATCTTGGGAAGGTTGTATTCATGTAATGTTGTTGCAACTTAACATTGATTGTGTTATTGCAAAGACTTTGTGAAAATCTGATGCTA
>JAULCD010281268.1:0-10110 GCA_032361085.1 Calliostoma canaliculatum | reverse complement strand
TATATAGAGAATCTCACCCGAGTGTGTTCTGATATCAAATATATCAACACGAGTTTATAAACATTTTCTTGTTGTTGCTCCGTGAGCTAGAACAATGCTGCTGCATACTCATTGTGATGTCACAGTGATGGGACAATGGGTATGATGTTATACCAGAGTTATTGCTACAATGAAATGATATCATTTGTGACGATATCTCCTAGGAGATATTGTTTGATCTCACACAAGTGATATCTCCTGTGGAAGCCAGTTTTAGATGAAAAATATATTTACATACGTCTATGCAAATATGTATGTATAAGCCATATGACAATCTTCTTGTTCAAACAACATGATCATTTACATCATTGTTCACAATTGTATGAGCAATACTTAAAAAGTGTTTTCATGTACACAGCACCTAATACCTACATTGAAAGGTTGTAAGTGCATACATTTTAAATTTAAAATTTGTCATTTTTGCAGAAGTAGAAAACAATGTGTAATAAAAACAGCGCATATAAAGTTTAGGAAAATGAACTGTTTAAACAAAAACAGGTATTTAATTACTTTTAAAGGGGTTGACAACATAAAACCTTCCAACTTTAATGCACTTGGTGAAATGCAAACCAGATCATGTAGCTTTCAAGTGGAGTGATTCTATTGTCAGGTATTACAGCCGACATAATGGAAGCTTTCACACTTTCAACAATAGCTGTCATTAAGGAGGAACTCAACCCATGGAATAATAACAGCTCTCCTATACCTTGCCATTGTTGGTGGATAGACCATTAGGGGTAGTGGCCAATGAAATAACCTCACAATATGAATTTTTCAGGTAATTAAGACTTATAATGAAGTCATGACAGCAAAAGTCTCAATTATTGGACCACGGCCAAAATCAGAACAAAATTCATGCCTTTGGCAGCTGAATATTGTCAAGTTATATCCTGTATATTTGTTTGTCTCTCATTAGGGTGTAGGCATCTGCAGATGTCTTTCACTTGCAACTTAATTAGTGTATTTAAGTGTGTGAAAGGCTGGGCCAGGAGTTTGGTCAGGTGAACTAGTGTTATGAATATCTTGCATGTCAAATTGTCATATTGTCATTCAACATGGCAGCAGATTTGTTTTGGAGAAAGTTTGAATATGACTAATCTTGTAAACAATCATGAGTTGAAAATATAAATAATACCACATAATTATGTTGTAATTTATCTAAAACAATTTTTTTGATATTGTTTTAAAATGTCTCTTAACAAGATTGTATACTCTATTTTCTATTATGTCTTGTAGATTACTTGTATTTAGAATTATAGGGGTTTTATGTCTGGAACTTAAGTTTATGTTTGACATGAAACAAGAACTGTATGTCTTCTGAAGTGAACTGATCTAAACCACAAACAACATAATGAGTGAGAGAATGTGAGTTGGGGTTTAGCACTGTTTATGAAAGTTCCTTATACATTATAAGAGCACATGCTCAAAATTAGATTTCACTTGGATAAATTAATTGTTTTATAATGACCACGATTCATTTTATTTATTCATTGACATGGAAAAGCTATCAGCTGTATGTAGCCGACATGTGGCCCATGGTGAAATTGACATTTGTCATTAGGGAAATGTGATAGTGAGGCTTGTTGTGTGCAGCACACCTGGTCAAGCAGCGATGGATGGGAACATAATTTGATATCATGAGAATAATTTTATTCAATTGAATAAGATTTAAACTCTCGTGGGTTTATTAGCAGTAGATTGTATGCAAGTTGAACTTGCGGTGTAAACCAGAACGGTGTGAAAGTGGAAAGGTGTTTTCTGTGTACCGTGATCATTTTAGGAAAGAAGTATCAATCATTGAAGTCATGCTGAAAAATTATTTCTACATAGGAGAGACATATCTGAAAGTATAAAACTGTGTAGTCTGTCTGAACACTGGCACAATAGTGTAAGTAACCTAGTCAGTAATAATATCACTCTGTCCAAATTTTGAAAACATCAACTAGAAAGGAATCCAATTTGATAGCTTACCTCAGAATTTAAACCAAGGAATTGGCTGTAAGTATCTTTGATAAGCCTTCATACTTATCATTTATTCAAAAATGAAAATTACAGTGCTAGGTACATGTACATAAAGTAAACTGTGATGAATAACCGTTGTTTCTTTTCTGAATAACACAGTTGATAGTGTTTTGGTGGAGTGGTCCTCTTCTGATTAACACAGTTAGGGAATTTTTACAGATTTGTTACGATTTTTTTTTTCTTTGGGGGTGGGGGTGGAGGTGGAGGTGGAGGAGACTTGGTGCATATTTGTTCAATTGAACCAATGTCTCAAAAACTATAATATTATAGATAGAAAAACCTAATTAGGCATGTGGCTTTAGGACATGAATACCTTGATAGAGCTATAAAATGGGAACCTTGTTATAATTTATGACAGACTTGTGGTCCTTGTTATTATAAATTTTTTATTTTGTGCATGGAAACAATGTACAATGGAAACAGATTTTCTTCGAAACTGTTACAGTTGGCATGTTGCTTTAGGACATAAATACATTGATTGAGTTTGAAAATTGGAACTGTGTTTGACATTTGGTCATGTATTTCTATTTGTATAACTTATGAAAAGGTTGCCAGTATAAATATTGAACATTTTGACGAGATTTTGATGACTAAGTCTTCTTATTTAAATTGTAAATAAACAAACAATGTTTATTGTAATGTAGTCTGTATTACTTTTCATTGCCAACAACAAAGTTGCTTTGTAATTTTACTCTATCTTTGACGTTTTTGCCTTTTGACATCTGATCACATGACAACTACCTTTGTAGCAGCCATTACTTGATCAGTTAAACTGACTAGAGAGATACAATTTTTTTATGTCTTCTAATTTGGAAATACCAGTGGAGTCAGTGGTACTAAACATGTGTATCTGGTGAGAATAACTGACGACATTTTGTTGACATTGGTTTACATAATTTAAGCCATCAGCTGCATGTCTTTATATTTGGCTGCCAATGTGCGCGTAGATCAACATCTTGTTTACTCAAAACAATCTGACCAAAATAGATAAGAGAGAGCATTATCTGGGCTTGTAATGCATTTAAAAGAATGTATTATGTTTCTAAAAAAGCTAAATTTGTAAATTGGTTTATGACAAATTCTGTTTTAAAACCAAAATGATTTGATCAATTGATACTGAAGACATTTATTTTATATTATTATTGGTTTACAAATCTTTTGGGTTCAAAATTTATGTAGTTGGTAAAATAAAACTTTATTTAAAAAATACTTAAAATGTTTATAAAGCTGGTAGAAACAATAAATTAAACAATTCCCTTGAAATATACTGTAAGTATAACTCAAGTACAACTCAAAACTGTTACCACCTACTGCTGTTGCAAACCTTTCCGGTAATAATTTGTTTAAAATAGCTCTTTTACACAAATTATTGATAGAAAAGGTTTTTAACAGCCTATTTAGCTTGGAGTTCACAGAATCAAGTCAATTTATTTTATTTTTATTCGAAATTATAAGCGCCGGCAATAAAAAAAAAACTCTCAAAAGTAGATTAATTTTTATTTGGATTTTGCTGCCAGACTCATAAACCAACAAATACAAAATAAAAGCCTTAACAACTTAAGAATATTGATAATGTCGTTACTCGTTTTAACAAGGGGGTGTAAATGTAACATCCAATTGTGACTTTAACAGATTATGATGTATTTTAAAAGTGTACTTTATCTTTGGATAAAGGATGGGCGGCATCTTTGATCTTTTAGCAAGGCATCTTAAAATATATGATAATGCTGCACAATGGCTGGTATGATGTACTTCATTAACTATGCTTGCACACTATGAAGACTGCACAAGTGCTGCTGTTGTAACAGTCCGCATAGAAATGTGTGATCACGTCCCACAAACATATACTATTTCTACTCAAGGAGTTTTAAAGGCTGATCAAGATCCTAATATTGCCACAGACAGTAATAACATGTTGGATCAGCCCCTGTAAACAGTCATAATAAACCCTGTGTTTATGTGAGCAAGCCATCGTAGTCTCTGGATGTGCCTGCAATATAAACAGAGTAGACCACCTTTAATGATGGTGTCCAGGCTCTTATTGATAGTTGATCGTCAACAGGCTCATTGTATTTGGCCAATTAATCATCTTTGACATGTATTGGAAGCTAATTGGTAGTGTACTGAATACGCCTGCACTTTTTCTTGAAACATTTTCCTGATAGATCTTTACTTTAATAATGAAACTGAAAAGGTATTTGTTGATACGCCTCCGAAAGTGTAGCAGTAACAATAATTTGTCATATACACAGAGTTGTGACAATTTATAGTTATATCCATATTTCTGAGGTATAAAATTGTCCTTCTAATGTCCCAGACTGGAGTTTAAGTGTAAATACAGTGTGTGGTGGGGTGGGAGCGAGAGGGATACTGGAGCTTGAGTGTAAATACAGTGAGGGGGGGGGGACTGGAGCTTGAGTGTAAATACAGTGTGTGGTGTGGTGGGGGTGAGAGGGAGACTGGAGCTTGAGTGTAAATACAGTGTGTGGTGGGGTGGTGGGGGTGAGAGGGAGACTGGAGCTTGAGTGTAAATACAGTGTGTGGTGGGGTGGGATAAGAGGGTAGACTGGATCTTGGCAGGCAACATTTGTATTGTAATAAGTTTAACTAAAGACCATCTGACAATGAGGGAAACCTGCAGCAGGTGGTGGAGACATCACAGCTCTGTCAGCATAAGCACAGGTTTTCATTAGGAAACCTTTAGTCAGCTTCAAAAATAGACTGTGACAGTGACTGTGGAGTATGTTCCAAACCACGAGTTGAACCGTTACTAAAGTGTGAGTACATACGATGCAACATGAAATGAGGGGAAGTGATAGAGAGATGCAGCATGAAATGAGGGGAAGTGATAGAGAGATGCAGCATGAAATGAGGGGAAGTGATAGAGAGATGCAGCATGTAATGAGGGGAAGTGATAGAGAGATGCAGCATGTAACTCACGCATCAACTCCGATCTGCATCATACTGCAAGTCAATATTTCTAATCAAATCATCCCTGCATTCTAACAAGTCTAAATGTCACATCGGTTGCCATCTAACAGTTTATTCAACACCCCCAGGCAGTAATTTTGATTTTCTACAGTGTTTACATCATCATCTGACAAGAGGGGAAATCAATCTCCACTACTTTCAAGGGTTTCTTTCATGGGTCGCAGTTTTGGGGGGAGAATGTCCGAGAAATGATTAGAATGCTTGGCTTGGGATGTTTTATATTTAATCAGTCTGGGAACTTTACTTTATGATAAATTACTTTCCTGTTCCAATTGGAAATATCCGGACAATTATCTTGTGATGTTTCTGATTCAATCAAAATTTGTGTGGGTGTAAAGTATTCTATCATTTGAGATGTTCTAGATTAAATTGAAAAGTTCATTTACTTTATCAAACACAACATGTATTTGTTCTTCTTTAAGATTAATATACTCTTTAATAAAAACCTTTAAAGTTATGATAAATACTTTTTAAACAGCATTTTTAAGTTTTATAAAAATTGGCAATTGATCATGGAGTTTTGTAACCAAGGAAACGAGGAGAGTCCACAAGCCAACAATGTTGTATACTTGTATGAAAACAAATTAGTTCATATTCTCACATAGCAATGCTAAATTTTCCCATATTTTCAAGGTGTATGAATTTTAAAAATTAATGGATTTCTTCAATTTATGTTGATAACAAATTCCTTCAACACTTTCCTTGGGAAATGTATGGTGTAGGGGAGGTAACTTCAACACATAAGAAATAGTTCAATGTTTGAAGAAGGGTTGAGTTGGTCGGTATTCCAGGCATCAGTTAACCCAAACAATGTTAAGTCCAACATTTTTCCATTTTATCGTCAAAATCCCAATCTAAAGAGGCTGCTGAAAACTTCTCCTGTGATTAGTTTTCACATCATAAAGTTAATCGCAGTTTTAAGTCTAATAAAAAATAGTTGGGTTCTCTAATGGTTGAGATTTGAACAAGTCACATGACAGCTGCAAGGTCAGTTGTTCCAAAAAGTAAAACTTCATAATGAGCTGTACCGTTTCAAACTGCATTACTTAGTGAATTGTTTTAATTCTTTTCTACAATACAACTGTTATGTTTGCAAAGTTAAAATGTTTATTTTTCACATATTGCATAAATATACTGTCAATTTCTTGTAATAATGAAAGATATATGTATATTCATTCTGATGTTACTTTTTTAAAAATACATTTAAATTATGTAGACATGGCAATGATATTTAAAAAATAGTATTTTAAAAGGACTTCAAACTGACTACCCTGTACTGTTGAAAACCTATCCTGTGATATGATTATAACAGCCTGCTTTGATTTTAATTTTGGAAAATGAAACAGACAAATGTTGAGCTTGACTCTGGAGGATAAGTCTTCCACAGCCTACTTAGGTTGGATTTTGGACACTGAAACAATCAAATGTTGCACCAAACACTTATTAACTAAATATCAAATGGAAAGGTGATAGATTTGATAGTTTAGACAATTATTTTCTCATTGTGGAGTGACGAGTGAGATCCAAGGTGTTTGGTGAGCTAATAGCCTTCATGGAGGTAAGATAGTTATCTACCTTACAAAAACACATTCTTACCTTGGCCAGAAAGAACTTGCGAATCATACTTTTTGCCTTCTAATAAACTCAAGATGCTCCATTCAAACGATTTATTATTTTAAAACATTGTCTTTTATATTTCAGTGATTTGGGCAGTGTCATGGAAACGGAAGCCGTTAAGTCAGAGTCGACCACTGGGGGGAAATGTGACATTCTACTGTGAAGTTGAAAATCGAGGGAATCGCAGTATTATTTGGCAGGACTCATCATATAACATATTATTCAATGGAGCAGAGAACTTTAACGCACCAAGAAGATATTCCATTCAAGGAGAATTTAATTTAGTTATAACTAATATTACCAAAGATGACAATACTAGATTTATATGCAATGTTAAAGATCTTGGATTAGAGACAGCAAATTTAACAGTTTTATGTAAGTATAGCTACTTTTTGTGTACTTTAGAATTGTTTTTGTTTCACTACAGGATTTCAAATTCATTAATTTTTTTGAGCATCTATAAATCTTTATTTGTGAAACAAAATGTTTTGATGAATTCCTGTATAATTCTTATGTTATGGTTTTGTGTACAATATTTTATTTGAAAGGAAAATAACAGAAATCATGTTAACCCTGACCGTGCGGGAAAACAGTGTTTCTGCCTGCGGATGTTTAGCAACAGTGTGGGCAATCGTCAGGAAGGTGTGCTGGGGTGCTGCAGAGCTTCTTCAATGTATATCAATGCCAACAGCACGGTGGTGGTTGTCGTCATTGCTGTTATATCAAGGCCAACAGCACAGTGGTGGTTGTCGTCATTACTGTTATATCAAGGCCAACAGCACAGTGGTGGTTGTCGTCATCGCTGTTATATCAAGGCCAACAGCACAGTGGTGGTTGTCATCATCGCTGTTATATCAAGGCCAACAGCACAGTGGTGGTTGTCGTCATTGTTGTTATATCAAGGCCAACAGCACAGTGGTGGTTGTCGTCATCGCTGTTACATAAAAGCCAACAGCACAGTGGTGGTTGTCGTCATCGCTGTTAAATAAAAGCCAACAGCATGGTGGTGGTTGTCGACATCGCTGCCGCTATAATGTAATCTGGATCACCAAAGTCATTTTCCACCCATGTCCTTATCATAGGTATTTATGACACTTGGTTTTTTTTATGGACTTTTAAGTACCTCAGCATTTCCTAACTCTTCTGTTTCCACTGTGGTAGACATAGACAGCTTTCCCCTTTTGTTACTTCTTGAGAGGCAAGTTCTGGTTGTGCATTGTGAATGTTTCTTCCTTCTGCAACTTTTATCCTTCATCTCTGGTGGACAACCCTTTCAATTTATTCACATATTCAGGTAGCACTAGTGCCACACAACCACAAGTTCATAATTAGCCAAAACCTGTCTCTGGACAGCGTTGACAGAAAATATAGAGTTTTCCTCACATCACCACTCGACCAATAAGTTTACATGTCCCTCTGTACCACAAGCCCCATGGCTACAGTGAAGGCTATAAAGACCTTCATTTCTGATTAATTGGTGGGAGTACATGTATGAAAACAAGAATAAGGTTTTAATGTTACCTTTGACATGTACTGCTCTGCAAATTTGTTTGTCTTTTTGCCATAATTTTGTTGTGTGTGTCAACGAAAAACAAGTTGAAGAAGTCGCAGGGGGAGGGTTTTTATCTGGAATGTTGGCGTATTTCCACAGTCCAGTTTTTACTATAAATGTCGGTCTTTGTCGGCATCTCACATTTGCATCTCACAGTGGTGGTTGTCGTCATCGCTGTTATATTAAGGCCAACAGCACAGTGATGGTTGTCGTCATCGCTGTTATATCAAGGCCAACAGCACAGTGGTGGTTGTCGTCATCGCTGTTATATCAAGGCCAACAGCACAGTGGTGGTTGTCATCATCGCTGTTATATCAAGGCCAACAGCACAGTGGTGGTTGTCGTCATTGTTGTTATATCAAGGCCAACAGCACAGTGGTGGTTGTCGTCATCGCTGTTACATAAAAGCCAACAGCACAGTGGTGGTTGTCGTCATCGCTGTTAAATAAAAGCCAACAGCATGGTGGTGGTTGTCGACATCGCTGCCGCTATAATGTAATCTGGATCACCAAAGTCATTTTCATCAAACTCTGCGTCACTATATCCTGACAAGTACTCTCCATATTGCATGGATACCTGACAAGAAAATAAAACCCTTTTTTAGTAAATATGAATTGGTTTGCTTATAATTATGTTACAATTTTATATTGTCAAGGAAAGTATTGAAAATCTGGCTTCGATTTATAATTAATTGGTAAATAATAAAACTCGCCTTTTTAAATTCTGAAAAAAAGGTGGAATTATAAACAAAACATTGTGCATTATAGTTGTAAAACTTTTTAAATTATATATTTATTTGATATTAAGTGCCAAATAAATGTGTTTTCATTGTAGAAAAGTACAGACCTTTTTTTATCACGAGACAATATACTGAAAGCCAATTTATTCAAAAAGCAAAAACTTATTCTGAATAAAAAGGATAAAAACCCTAAAATTATTTTAAGTCAGATGACTGCGGTTGCCTTCCGCAGCGCGCCAGTCGCTGCATGCAATTTGTAATCTAGACTAGGCTAGGCACCACACCGCTGGCTGGCACAAACACCAAACATTGTCGCACGTTTAGAGTTAATTAAACTACATGTAGTGTTATTTTATTATCATATATTCTAAAAATTTGAACCCTTGTACTATCAAGCAAGGTCTATTGGACCCGAGAGGGGTTTTAAAACAACTTTTTCTACTTTGTTTCAGTGCCTCCAAATCCACCCAGAATTGCAGTAAATTCATCAGAGAGTACTTTTACTGAAAATCAAGTTATAGCTCTCACTTGCTCATCGAGTGGGGGTAATCCAAATCCAACAATGAATTGGTTGAAAAATGGACAAAATTTAGAAGATAATATTGTGAACAATCCTGCGTCGTCATTAGGCGGAGTGTCGACTAGTCAGCTGAGTGTTGAGCTAGACAGGACTGACCACAGAGCTAACTACACCTGTGTTGTATATAACCAAGTTAATTCTCTCAAACCTCTTTCAGCATTCCGGGAATTGCAAGTTCGCTGTAAGTATTAAATTGAAGCCAAAAATTTCAATGGTTTTGTTCAGAAACAATATTGTCATACTGTAAAATATTTGTGCAAAAGTGATTTTATGTATAGGGATACTTAATATTACATTTGAGGCAGTTTCGAACTGTTCTACTCCATTTTCGTCATTAAAGATAAGTTAAATGTTAAACCATGTGTAAGTAAGTGAGTGAGTCTTACAGAGGTCAGATTCACCACAAGGAAGGCATGTGGGTTATACATGTCACACAGGACACTAAAGTCATGACGGGAGCATTTGTGTTCAACACAAAAACATATTCTATTTAAACCTAACAAGTAGTAGACTTTTCTCTTTGCAATTAAAACTAAGAAGCAGACATAAAATCTATGCTGTTGGGGGGGG
>JAULCD010281158.1:0-10110 GCA_032361085.1 Calliostoma canaliculatum | reverse complement strand
AGCCTGACCCGGATATTTCCATGAGCCGCATGAACAGACAGGCGGCGATGTTGAGCGAGGTATTTATTAGGACAGGCAAACCCTTAAAACATTGTGGGACACTGTAACATTGTAGAATTAACTTATTAAAAAGGTTGAGGTTTACTATAAAGTAATTAAAATTAAACAATAAGCGATGTATTATACCAGATTAACATTTGTGAATTCTTGAAATAAGTCAAATATTTTTCTTGTTGTCACAATGTCAGATTATTTATTTATTTATTTTTTGTTGTTTTTGTTGTTGTTGTTGTAATTTTACTGCAAATCAAAAACAAAACAAAAAAATTAAAATGATTTCTAACAAATTGTATTTTATAACTAGTTACCTTGACAACACTGATAGGCTTCCGACATATATGGTAGCAAATGTAACAAAGAAACGTGAAGATAATGATAAACAACCTGTACCTGAAATAAAACACAGACATTACAATATAATGATGAATAACCAGAATATAAACACAACAAAAATATCAGTAAAATATCATAGTGATGAAAGAATAACTCCAATATAAATGTTGCATCACAATAATAACTAATAACTAAAATATAACACCACAAAAAAATATAAAATACAATATTACGAGTGAGTGAGTGAGTTATTGTTTTACGCCGTTTGGGCAATATTACAGCCATTAACGGCGAGTCACTATTACGATGAAGAATAACTAGAACAACAACAACAAAAAGAAGAATACAACATAATGATAAAAAAATAACTAGAATATAAACACAATAAAGACATAAAAATAGAACATAATGATAAAGATAAACTAGAATATAGACACAACAAAAAATTAAAAAACAGAATACAGCCTAATGATGAAGAATAACCAAAATATAAATACAACAAAAATGTAAAAATAAATACCGCATAATAATATAAAAAATATCTAGAATATAAACACAACAAAGATATAAAGAATACAATGATGAATAATAACTACAAAATAAACACAACAAATGTGTTAAGAAAACAACATAATGATAAAGAATAACATCAATATAATAAAGATATAGATATAAAGAATAATGATGAAGAATAACTAATATATACATAACAAATATATAAATCGTAGAACATAAGGAATATAAGAAATGCCTCTTAAACAATTTACAATATATAACGATGAAGAATAACAAATACACTAAACAGGCGCAGTTATTATATATTGGTGGGCGTTGTCCTGTAAACAAATATCGTGTTTAGTTAATTACTTATCGTTGTCTTTCAGCTAATGAATGTTTTTAAACACTAAACACTGGTCTTTTGTTCGTTTAACAGTCTTTTTATACCTTGATGAAGACTATCGGTCTTCCTCTGTCTAAGTACAAAAAATCTAGATGTCTATGAAGAATTTCTTTTTCATATTCATGTACAAAGACTTACGCGGTATCTTTGGTGTGCCTAGAGAAACTCCAGTGTTCATTAATCCATACCAAAATCATTGTGGCTTCTTCGCATATTAACCATCACCTGCAAAACCCTCCTAGTTCTGTAATTTCAACGTCAGCAAAGGACATTAACATTAACGCATTGGTTAACCCTTCAAACAGCAAAAAATTTAACTCTTGGATCACCGCTGGCTTTAACCCTTAATCTTTTGATTAAGGGATATCCATAAAGTTTGTCATATACTTAGTCCTTGTATTAACTTTAGAAGACTTAAAACTGTGGCTGCCTTATGTTGTTGAATACCTATCCTGTGAGAATTTGTTTAAAAGAGCTCCCACCGGAGCTCTTTTAATTAAATTCTTACAGGATAAGTTTTCAACAACCTGTTTAAATTGGAAATTGGAAACTGACAAATATTGACCATGGTATTTTAAGTTTTTTTCACCAGACCAATTCGATGTTCAATGTAAAAAAAATGCATAGCAAATTATCTTTGTGGGTTATTGTTTAACAAATAACAATTGAGGTTTTTGACAGAACAAAAGATTTATATTCAGCACTGTGAGAGTTAACCTAAGTTGTATTTATTTATTGCTACCATCTGCTGCCTGATAATTAAACGTGAGTCTTATATTCTGAATTATCCATGACTTTGTTCCGCAACCTAATTACCTGTGTTGATGTAGTTGCAGTTTTTAACATTGTATCGGTTTTATGAATAGATTAACGGATGGATATTGCTGATGGGAATAATGAAGCTCCAGAAATAATAATGGCCCTGTTTCGAACATACTGGATAATCAAGGTTATGGCATTCATTACATTGCAAGCCATACCCTTGACACATTCGGTTTGTATTAGATGATAATCAGTCACTAAAAGCAACTGTCCAATAAAATGACGCATCTTTGTTTCGCAAAAACTGTTAAAGGCATGATGAATGTGCATTAAGATCAAACTCGTTCAAAAATCTATTCTAATTGGGCACAATATTTTATTTGCTAAACATTTTGATTGGCTGACAGTTACGGTGATGCAATTTCCTAATCGACAAAAACACGGCGAATGTCTCCAGTGTTTGCATTTTAATGTAATGGAAATGGAAGCAATACCGTCTACATTAAGCCTTCGTAATGATCCGAGCGGGGATGAGGCAACAACAGGTGGCAACACATTTCCAATGCCATCGTAACATGATATCGGTATTGTTCAGGCGTTATCAGAACACAAATGACGTTGCCAACCACCCACATTCAGGACGTCCCCGAATGACGACGCTAAGACGGGACAAATGGATTCGAGGTACGCATCTCTGACACAGGTTCCAAACGGCAGTAACGATGTCCCAGACGATTTCAGGACTGCGCCGTATCCATCCCAATACTGTCCGGAATCGTTTACGTCAGTACGAGACTCGACCACAACGCCCTGCCATACGTCACATCCTGACACATCGTCATCGAGTCAACCGTCTAAGATGGTGTCGAAATCATGTTCGCCAACCTCGATTATGGTGGAGAAATGTTGTCTTTACAAATGAGTCGAGGTTCAACATTTCCCACAGTGACGGGCACCAACGTGTCTACCTGCGTATTGTGGAGAGAAATCGTTTTGGAGGTGGCTCTGTGATGATTTGGGTTGGGATAACAGCACAACACCGAACCCTTTTGGTGGTTGTTCAGGGCAATCTCCCAAGTGTTGGCCACAGAGAACAGAATCTAAGGCCTGTGGTCATTTCTTTTCTGCAACGTCATGGCCCGGGATTGACATTTCAACAGGACAACGCTCGTCCTCACACGGCTAGGGTCGCAGTAGATTTCCTTCACCATAGCAATGTCATGTTACTGTCATGGCCTGCAATTTCTTAAAATCTCTCCCCAATAGAGCACGTGTGGGATGAAATGGGCGCCGTCTGCGTCGTCTTCCACATCCTCCAGATAACGTCCGTGACTTGGCATAAAATTTGGCCTTCCATGTTCATTTGGTGGACTCCATGCGTCGTTGATGCACTGCTGTGATTCACGCACAGGGTGGTCATACCCGTTATTGACTTTGTGACTTTGTTGTATGACCCCTTTACTCCATTTTGATCTTCTGAAGTCATCGTAACAGATGTTGTTCAGGTCCGTTAACATTTTCTTATGGTCTGATCATTCAGCAGCTTCAGCGTCTGCATCATTTTGTTCTCGCTGTGTTGTATTTCAATCCAGAAGATATTTTCTCTCTGCACAGTTTCTTTATGTGGCTAGTGTATGTTGACGGTTTTATAACACGTATATCTTAAATATTGTCACTACCAACTATTCTGCTTGATGTATGTTTATCATTTTACAACATGTATATCTGAAATATTGCCACTAACAACTATTCTGCTGAATGTGTGTTGATGATTTTTCAACATGTATATCTGAAATATTGTCACTACCAACTATTCTGCTTAATGTATGTTGATATCTAGTTGTGGTAAGTGAGTACACCTATGTACATCAGTATGTGTATCAGGTTGATATTTAGTTGTGGTAAGAGAGTACACCTATGTACAACAGTATGTGCATCAGGTTGATAATTAGTTGTGGTAAGTGAGTACACCCATGTACATCAGTATGTGTATAAGGTTGATATTTAGTTGTGGTAAGAGAGTACACCTATGTACATCCATATGTGTATCAGGTTGATATCTAGTTGTGGTAAGTGAGTATACCTATGTACATCAGTATGTGTATCAGGATGATATCTAGTTGTGGTAAGTGAGTACACCCATGTACATCAGTATGTGCATCAGGTTGATATTTAGTTGTGGTAAGTGAGTACACCTATGTACATCAGTATGTATATCAGGTTGATATTTAGTTGTGGTGAGTAATTACACCCATGTACATCAGTTTGTGTATCAGGTTGATATTTAATTGTGGTAAGTGAGTACACCTATGTACATCAGTATGTGTATCAGGTTGATATTTAGTTGTGGTAAGTGAGTACACCTATTTACATCAGTATGTGTATCAGGTTCATATTTAGTTGTGGTAAGAGAGTACACCCATGTACATCAGTATGTGTATCAGGTTGATATATAGTTGTGGTAATTGAGTACACCTATGTACATCAGCATGTGTATCGGGTTGATATTTAGTTGTGGTAAGAGAGTACACCCATGTACATCAGTATGTGTATCAGGATGATATATAGTTGTGGTAATTGAGTACACCTATGTACATCAGCATGTGTATCGGGTTGATATTTAGTTGTGGTAAGTGAGTACACCTATGTGTATCAGTATGTGTATCAGGTTGATATTTAGTTGTGGTAAGAGAGTACATCCATGTACATCAGTATGTGTATCAGGTTGATATTTAGTTGTGGTAAGTGAGTACACCTATGTACATCAGTATGTGTACAAAGCTCTGAGGATGGGGTGCAGTGGGTCAATATTCAAAACATTCCACCCCATCTTCACAGTTCTGTAAATATCGTTTCCTGCACTAAGATGGATCCTGATCTACTTCAGTTTTTATTTGCATGTTTGTGTATAGATCTGCTAATACTAAAGCAGATTTCCATTGATATGTTGGCACTAGATCATTATGTTGCAGTTTACTTGACTTCTTCACTAAAACTTAAATACTAACTTTGAGCCAACCAGTGCTTATGATACCCTGTTGTAAAGTCAATGTTTATTATGTCTTTGGGTTAGAACGGCAGGGGTTCAAACCTACCCATCTCCGAGCAGACACTTTACCACTGCACCATGGAGACCGGTGAGTTATGTACTGATGGTGAAGAGGAGGACATTTGCATGGTGGTCCACACCAAGTGTGCTCAAAGCCCTCTGACATTATTACCCTGGTCATCGGATTCACTTTTCACTCAATTTCAGTCTCAGCTCCCTGGGGAGTATACAACCTAAGATGCCCGTTAGTCATACATAACAGCATAACTGCCCATGCAGTGCCAGTCAAGTAGAAATCATACCTGCCTCAGGATATGTCAAATCAGATCTCTGGACTTGATCTCGAGAGTTTAAGTTCAATATTCATAGAGAATAGGGTTAATGTTTGCTACGTATTGCATGTTAACCCTAAAGGTACTGAGGACAACTTTTGTCTATTTTAGTCTCAAGACTCAAACTTACCGGTAAATAGGGTGTTAAAAATCTATTCTGTGATAATTTGTTTAAAAAAGCTCCTTCAGGATAGATTTTTGCACAAGGTGTTAACAGTTTTGAATCCTGAAATCAACTGAGCCTTCAAGGGTTAAAAGTAATTTGTAATCATCAGTCATTTACATGTATTGTTTAGGAGATACATATAATCATCAGCCATTCATGTGTAATGTTTAGGGAATATATGTTTTGTTTAGGAGATACATGTAGTACATACACCTTGCCATATCTAGATTGAATATGATTGCTGCAATTAGTGGTACACCTGGATTCATAGCAATATTTAGCCTTTTGATTTGGTTATTATTCTTTTGTTTAATACTTACTTACTTCCTTGTGTCTATGTTGTGTTTAGTAAATATTTGTATAGCTGTCAGTGTCCACCACAAAATCATTTTGCTGTTGTTTACAATTTATTACTTTATAGAGTCTCTTCAATTATGGAATATATTTGGCTTAGTGCATGATAACAGTATTTCCAATATGTAAAGATAACAAAAAACAACCAACATTGCCCTTCACCTACGTAATGGGTGCCTAAGTAAAATAACAAAAACGACAACTTGCAGAAAAGTTGGGTGGTGCTTAAATTTTGTTTATGGGTATATTTTAAATACTTGATGTTATGTCTTTAGTTCAAGAAATATTGCATATCACAGGAATTTGGTATGATGTCATGTTTATTGTAAATTGAAGCTGTTGCATGTATGATTTTAAGATAGTTCATTAGTCATTAAGAGTGTAAGCATGAGTATTTCTAGTAAATTATTAGCTATTTGTCAGTATCACAAAGAACTGCGGTCAGCCACAGTTCAGCAAAACAAGATGCTGTTGTCTCGTTAAGTCTCCTTATGTGGGAATCAATGGAATGACGAGTCCAGAGACACCCATCATTCTGTGTACTGTCTGTCATGCAAATAAACATGTGGAACCGCCATTTTGTAAAGTCGTGATTATAAAGACCGAGTTCACAACCAACACCTGAAGACTCCTGAACCAGCTTTAAACCGTCCTGCTCTCGTGAGGATAAGCCTCCTGAACCCAGCTTTAAACCCGCTGGTGATAATCTTTAAACTGTCCTGCTCTCGTGAGGATAAGACGTCTTAGCTTTCATGTTAGTGCTTATGTAAGGAGAACGCTAAGATGAAAGTTAACGTGTCTCAGCCCGACGATTGCCTTTAATGTCCTCATTTGATCGATGGACAATGTCACTGTAGGATTGATTTACAGATGCAAACAAAAAATCATTGTAAAGTGTGTACTTTCCAAAGAAAAACTTGTTTCTCTTTGGAAAGTGGAAAGTTTACAATGATTTTTGGCATTTGTAAGCCCAACCATCAACTCAGCGACATGATTTACAATGTCCTGATGCAGAAATCAAGAAGGATGTAAGTTTGTGTCTTGAAGAAGGGTTCTTTAGTCGATGAGCAAGAAGCTATTGCAAATTACTGGGGGGTCAACTTCATGTTTGAAGTCAGGAGTGATTTAGCATTTAACACTTTTTCAACAACTTTTCAGTTATGTTGCAATGGCAAGATTTATGCCAGGAGGAAAGCCTGCATAACCAATGTGGCTATGTAACACAGTGAAACCTGCAACCTTAGGCTGGTAGCACTGAACCAAGTGTTACTGTGTTAGCGTATGTTGTATATGCCCCAACTTACAAACAAGAAGTTGACATCTACAAATCCTGGATTGTTCATGCATGTCTTGTGTAAAACAGAAATCTTGATGTATCAGCCCATTGTGAAGGTGCTTTAACCTCGAGACTGTCAAGCTCAACATTTGACTATTTCAATGTATTTCCATCTAAGTAGGCTGATGAAACTTATTTTGTTGATATGGGCTCTTGTAAACAACTTGTCACAGGGAAGACAGTTTAAAGTATATTAAAATTAATTCGGCATTCTAAAGAGTTCAAGTGCGTAATTTTAGATTAAAAATCTCTATTTCTTAATACGACTTTTCGTTAAACCAGAATTCAGTGTCCAATTTAATGAAACCATTGAAAATATATCCTGTGGTGATTTAGTTGCTTCGGAAAACAAGCATAGTCATGTTGGTGCTAAATAACTGAATTTTTTTTGAAAACGGTGTTAAACCTTAATTTTACTCACATCAAAAAAAAAATTGCTGTTGGGTAAGTTTGTATAATGGGCTAATAGGTTTGGTTTACAAATGTGTACACTTTCCAAAGAAAAACACAAGATTCCGACATGTGTAAACTGAACCCATATTCAATAAATGTGCAGAGTTTCCAACAATTTACGAGTGCCCAAAATCATTGTAAACTGTGCACTTTCCAAAGAAAAACCATCTGCCTGTTAACCCGGTGAAGGGTGCCCTGGGCCCTGTTCCTCAAAGCGATCTTACGTTAAGTTGATCGTAAGTGATTATTGAAACAGTGTCCTGTGGAGCTGTTTCTTATCATAGGCTTATGGCTGTCATAATGTAGAGATCAATTTGGAACCGATGCTGAATGGCACAGGTTCCAAAGAGATCTCTGTGCTACGACAGTCTGAAAGCCAATGTTATATTCTAGCATTTACGATCAACTTAGCCTAAGATCTCTTTGAGGAACGGGGCTCTGAAGACTCTCAGGTGATATTCTTCAACATCTAGTGACCTGCATGACATCAGCTGAGAAGACTCTTCTGGTGCTGTCTGAGTCTGGTAATATGAATAATAATGAGGTTATTTTATAGTGCCACAATTCCAGACCACTTCGAAACATGATCAATGGGCTTAGCATTAATATTACCCAAGTCATATTTTAATGTTCACTCAATGTCAACTTCCTGGGGAGTATACAACGCAAGCTGCCTGTGCAAGAAAGTTAGGTTAATGGTGCAAGTCTTCCATATACTGCTGAATGATAACACTTCCAACAATGCCACTTGTCCAATGTCACTTGTCTAGGGTGAACACACTTCCAACAATGTCATTTGTCCAGAGTGAACACACTTCCAATATGGTCACTAGTCCAATGTCACTTGTCTAGGGTGAACACACTTCCAACAATGTCACTTGTCCAGGGTGAACACACTTTCAACAATGTCATTTGCCCAGGGTAAACACATCCAACTGTGTCACTTGTCCAGGTTGAACAGACTTCTAACAATGCCACTTGTCCAGGGTGAACACACATCCAACAATGTCACTTGTCCAGAGTGAACACACTTCCAACAATGTCACGTATCCAGGGTAAACACACTTCAAACAATATCACTTGACCAGGGTAAACACACTTCAAACAATGTCACTTGCCCAGGGTGAACACACTTCTAACAATGTCACTTGTCCATGGTAAACACACTTCCAACAAAGTCACTATCTAGAGTGAACACACTTCAGACATTGTCACTGTTCCATGGTAAACCCACTTCCAACAATGCCACTTGTCCAGGGTGAACACACGTCCAACTGTGTCACTAGTCCAGGGGGTTAACACACATCCAACAATGTCACTTGTCCAGGGTGAACACACTTCCAATAATGTCACTTGTCCTGAGTGAACAAACTTCCAACAATGTCACTTGTCCATGGTAAACACACTTCCAACAAAGTCACTATCCAGAGTGAACACACTTTAAACATTGTCACTTGTCCATGGTAAACCCACTTCCAACAATGTCACTTGTTCAGGGTGAACACACTTCCAACAATTTCACTTGTCCAGGGTAAACACACTTCCAAAAATGTCACTTGTCTAGGGTGAATACGATATCAACATTGTCACTTGTCTAGAGTGAAAACACTTCGAACCATATCACTTATCCAGGGTGAACACACTTTCATCATTGGCACTTGTCCAGGGTGAACACACTGCAAACAATATCACTTGTTCATGGTAAACACACTTACAACAATGTCACTTGTCCACGGTGAACACACTTCCAACAATGTCACTAGTCCAGGGTAAACACTCTTCGAACAGTGTCACTTGACCAGGGTGAACACACTTTCAACAATGTCACTTGTCCATGATGAACACACTTCCAACAATGTCACTTGACCAGAGTGAACACACTTCCAACATTGTCACTTGTCCAGGGTAAACACACTGCCAACAACGTAACTTGTCCACAGTGAACACACTTCAAACCATGTCACTTGTCCAGGGTGAAACACTTCCAACAATGTCACTTGTCCAGAGTGAACACACTTCGAACCATGTCACTTGTCCAGGGTGAACACTTCCATCATTAGCACTTGTCCAGGGTAAACACACTTCTAACAAAGTCACTTGTCCAGGGTAAACACACTGCAAACAATATCACTTGTCCATGGTAAACACACTTCCAACAATGTCACTTGTCCAGGGTTAACACACTTCCATCAATGTCACTTGTCCAGGGTTAACACACTTCCAACAATGTCACTTGTCCAGGGTGAACCCCCTTCCAACAATGTCACTTGTCCAGGGTGAACACACATCCAACAATGTCACTTGTCCAGAGTGAACACACTTCGAACCATGTCACTTGTCCAGGGTGAACACTTCCATCATTAG
>JAULCD010281047.1:0-10110 GCA_032361085.1 Calliostoma canaliculatum | reverse complement strand
GAAGTAATTATATATTTTGTTGGATTATTGGCTTAATCTAAATGTGTTTTATTTGTTTTATGTTATTTGTTTAAAATGTATTTAAAAATACAAAAAAAAAAATAAAAAATTTAAAAAAAAATTAAATCTGAAACAATGAACACTCCCTCTTCCTCAAAATGGCGGCTAGCAGACGAATTTGAGAAGATGGAGCATTTGTGCATTAGGTGAGTATACGGTTACTTCAATGCATAAATTCAATAAAATTCAGGTGGTTAACATAAATGATTGAATGAATAATCAAATGCATGTTTGCATATTCACTCAAAATGAATATTTTCAAAATAAAATAGAGATGTTTCATTGTTTTTGATTCTTTTAGCAAGACTGTCACCAAGGGAGCAGTCCTTAGTTCAAAATGTAATTGGTCAATTAAAATTATTTTTTTAATCAATTGTATGTATTTTAAAATAATTTTTTAGGACTTTTAAAAAAAGAAATCTTTGAGTAGATAATAGTTCATAAAAATATGTAAAATTAACAGGGGAGAAATCATTATTTTTTGCATAATCCCTCTATTTAATTTTTATTTTTAATTTCAAATAGTTTTTTAAATTAATTACTGACATAATCATTAAAATAAAATAAAAACAGAATAAAATGGAATAGATTATTTATTCTCTGTGTATTTAAGTCGAAGTATGTAAAAAAATATGTAAATTAAAATTACTTTTTTGTATTACAGATCAAGATACCCTTGAAAACAGGATGGAATCTGAATGTCGAATTGCAGAGATAGATAATCAGTTCCTCAACTGTATCATTTGTCAACAAGAGACCAATGAAAGACTTGTTGAAAATCCTTCCAGTTATATAAAATTACTAAACTTTGTAAAAGAACAAGCACAATATGGTGATCAAAACTTTCCAGAGATCCAGAGACGGCTCAGTGGTTTTACAAATGAGGACCTAATTGATGCTGTGGCAAGTTGGCATCCCTCCTGCTATAAGAACACTGTGAACACAGATAAGTGTAGACGTGCTAAAGCTCGTTATGAAAAGAATCTTTCAAAACGATCAAATGATCTTTCTCCACCAACTTCCAGCAATTTCACTCGTTCCAAATCTGTCCCATTTGATGACAAACTGTGTTTCTTTTGTGACAGACCGGCTAGTAGACTACAGTCTCTTCACAAAGTCCTAACTGACTCAGCCGGTAAAAATCTGCACAAAGCAATTGAACATAGCAAGAATAACCAGTTTTATGTTAAGCTGAGCACTGCTTTAAACCCAGAAGATGCCCATGCCATTGATATTCGGTATCATAAAAAATGCTGGCTCCACAATGTCACAAATGTCCTGCGCCAACCATCCACAATCCAAAGTTCACACTTACCATCTGATGAACTTGCTGCAGACATTGAATTTATCAGCCTTTTAAAAGATGATTTTAGAAAAGGAAAAGTGTTGCAAATGGCTAATCTGCACGTGTCATATCAGAACATCAGAGCATCAAATGGTGTAGAAAATCCAGAATGTCCCAGGGCAAAACTAAAAGAGTTACTTCAAAGTGAAATAGCTGAAATAGAGTTTCATAGACCCAAACGCTGCAACGAATCTGATCTTGTGAGTGCAAAACATTCCAGGGATGCTGCAATAGGTACTTTATCAGAAGATCAGCAACTTGGCGAGACAATTGACAATATGAAAACTATATTTGATGCTGCTCGTATTCTTAGAAAAGCAATTGGCAAAGTGGACAAATGGAAATTCACTGGGTCGCTAACTGATGCTGACGTACCCAACACACTCTACATGTTCTTTCGGTGGTTGCTGCAAGGACCAAATGTTACCTTATCATCCGAGGGCAAAAAATCTACAGTAAGCAGACACGCCAAGAGTCTTGCCCAGACAGCTATGGCTCTCTGCCTTTCTGATCGGCAGTCTATATCAAAATCCGATTTAGTCAGGTACCATCGTGAAATGCCACAACAATTAGCAGTTGGCATAGCTATTCGCCAAGCAATACGCAGTAAGAAGGTCATCAACATGCTGCATGGATTTGGTGTCTCAGTTGACTATGACAGACTACTTAGACTGGAAACCCAGATTGCAAATGCTGCTTTAGCCAGAATGGAACAGGAAGAAGTATATGTGCCAGCCAATATTGTTCATGGTAGACACATATTCTTTGCTGTGGATAATGTGGATTTTGCAGAAGATACGCTCGATGGAAAGCGCACCTTACACGGTACTGTTATGACAATATATCAACAATGTCAGCCACATGATGATCTACAAAGATTAGAGTTACCTGGTACAGCAAGTGCTCGTTCAATCAAACATCTGCCAGACACTATCACAAGACTACTTCAATGTCAGATGCCAAAAACACCAAGGCCATCAAGACCTGTTCAGACCACATTTACTCTGATGCCAGAGCGACACCAAATAAGTGACTACAAAAGAGACATAACTTGGCTTTTTGCTAAGACCCTGACAATGTTGAAATGTCAAAATAGTGATAATCAAATCGACACAGAGACTCAAGAAATGGGTGAGCTGCAACTAGACTTAGCAGAAGAGGAGGCACATGCTCCAAAGCCCAGAGGTGAAGATTATATTCCAACATGGTCAGCCTACAACTCCTTGATAAGCAAAGAAATGCCAATCACTCGTGTCAGTACACCTCCACTGATTCCTGCACCAGCACATGAATGGCAGACACTTTTAACTGTGTTGAAAAAAGCCCAAGGCATCTCAACCAAAGTTGTTGGTGAAGACCATAAGACTGTAGTCACTCTTGACATGGGACTTTACAAACCAGCAAAGCAGCTACAGATGTCTCGAAATGACTGCAATCACCTCATTCTCCGACCTGGAGAACTCCATACAGTTATGGCGCAGCTGCGAACTATTGGATCTTTCATAGAAAATAGTGGAATTGATATGTCCTAGATTGAGGCAGACTTATGTGGGCCAGTAACAGTCAAGCAGATTTTGGTTGGGAAACATGTGAAACGTGCCATCTAGGCTCATCTGACAACAATACAGGCATTGTTACTCTCTATGAGGAAGCTTTCTTCGAAGACAAAGACAACATAAAACAGACCTGCACAGACAAGGTGGAGGTTATAAACACGTTTTGCAAGAATGCAGATTTACAGAGTGTGAAGACTGCACATGATGATTTGAGTCAAACCATTGACTCACTAATGAGCATTGAAATGCAGACGTTTGACAAACAATTGAGCAGGAAGCCACTTTCTAATGCGATGCTGCAGTACATGCAAATGGTGATTGAAATGTTGAACTACATACACGCAGTTCGTTCTGGGGACTTGAAACTACATCTTGAAACAATTGAGACATTTGTCAAGTACTTGTGCATAATTTGAACTATGCCCACATGATCCCAGTCTATCTAGCAGATATGCAAGCAGTTTTTGAGATATCCAGATATCTGGACACAATTTTAAAAGGGCAACATGGTTGTCAATAAGAGCACAATACTATTTTGTGCTATTGGCGCTGACAAGTAAATCGGGCTATGAAAGTATCTGGTGGACTCGTTGGTATTACTCTTAACACAGAAGCTCGTTACAGAAGCTCGATTTTTTCTTGCAGCTCCTGAACTGGCATGTTTGGCTCAAGAAACTTGCAAAATGGCAGGATTTGAGAAAATTGAAGCTACTCCGCATCATGAAAACACTGCAGCCAAATTAAAGCAACAAGACAAGAATGCGGCAAGTCTTACAAAAAACATCTCTGAATTAACTAACCCTTTTAGTCATGAACAACTAAGTGAGGAACAAATCAACTTGGTCACAAAGGCGGTGATGCCATCACATAATGGAATAGACATCAAGAGAAGAACAGAGAGATGTTTCCAAAAGTTTGTCAGTGAGAGGATAAAAAGTGAACAAGTCAATCTTTGGGCACCCATTATGAAAGTGCAGTTAAACATGTGGTCGTCCTCTGCAAAAAAGTAAAGGTTAAAACAGAAGAAGTAATCATTGAACTTAGTGAAAACAGAGCTCTATTTGTCCGGTTTCTGATTGTGTCAAAATCAAGACTGAAGTTAATCTTAAAGCGGCAATTGGCAAAATTGACACCTCTGTTGTTTCTTGGTCTCTGTTCGCGGCTGATGGAACTCTGTTGCACACCTGACTTGGTGGCTATTCTGGAAAATCTACAAAGGAATGCCACAAATTAAGTTTCACCTGAAGGTCCAAGTGAAGCAAAGAAGATTGCCATTGTTGATGGGATCGCAGATCTACAAGCACTTAGTGACAAACCACCTTGGGTCAAGACATGTTCGGACATGGCAAACTATTTTGCTTACAGACACTGGCAAAAGTATGCTGATTTAAATGAGGTTCACTTGTTTTTTGAGCGATACAACATTTCAAACTCCCTGAAAACTTCCACACAGAACAGAAGACAAGGTGTGACATACCACATTACAGACACAACATCTATCAGTAGGATCAGCATGCAAACTTGTTGGCTCACACAAAGGATGACATTACAGCTTATCTTGCAAGAAAACTTCTCAATCATCCTCTAACTTTAGGAAAATAACTAGCTATTGCGTTGAGTAACAAAGCTGATGCTTGTCACCCAGATGTTAATCATCTTGCTAGCAATCAAGAGGAAGCTGATATGAAGTTTGTTCTCCATGCTCATGAAGTATCAGTGGCAGGTGCAACCATGATTCACATATTTTTTCCAGGCACAGGTGTTTTGGTTTTAGCAATTAATCATTACACAGATCTATGTCAGGACACATGTTTCATCACAGGCAATAAAGAGAAACACAGAATCATCAAACTGAAGCCAATTGTTACATTACTGGGACCAAACATGGCCACTGCATTACTTGCATTTTATGCATTTTATGGGGCAGACATTACTGAAAGGTTTTCAGGAAAACAGTTATGCTGGAGAGGATTACAAAATTTGGATGATGTAACATTACATGCATTTGCAGAAGTATTTTTGTACATTGCATGTTCAAAAAGTACACTTTGATTGTGTTTCAATAGCATGCTGGTGGTTATTCACAAAAAAACAAGCACAGGCAGAAAATCTTCCAACATCTGCAGCATTGAAACCATCCATGCTGAGATCACATTTCCAAGCATATATCTGGCATAATGCTATTTGTGCCAACTTCCTGTCCCAGAAAAGTATGGCTAGACTCTGAGGACAGTTTCAAGCCAGTCACCACAACAGTTCCTCCAGCTCCTGCTGCAATCATTCATCTAGTGAAGTGTGGATGCGCTGCAACAAGATGCTCAACAAGACTCTGTGTATGTTACAAAAACAGCCTACCCTGCACTAAAATGTGTACATGCTCATGAGCCGTCTCTTGTGAAAATATCTTCAGCAATCAGTTCGGCGATTCAGACACTGACAGTGATAGTGACTGATAATAAATGTTACAAGTTCAAAATTCAACCATTGAACATCAATTTAAATTGTCCTAGGATAACACTTAATCTCAAAGTATTTTCAATAAAAATTACTTGTATAAACTACCAAATATAATATATAAATGAAAGCATTCTTAAGACATTCACGAAGCCAATTAAGACAGTTTGACTGTACTTGTCAACCGTCATGTGTATGAGAAACGAGCTTAAATGATAATTTCTGGATCACATAAAGTCTATGTTTAATATGTAAAACCTTTTCTGTAGACAATAAATTGGATAGGAAGCATATTTCTTATATTAAACTAGTTATATTCAAAACATAAAAATCTCTGCTATCTGCAGATGTACAGTTTTGGTTATCATTGTGACTGTGTCGGCCGTCTTGGATTTTTAGAGCTAACAATAGCTTTTGCTTTAAAGTGAACACTCAAAGCAAATTTAAAAATAATCTAGTAATTAAATTATTTGATAAATATATTCCTTAACCAAAATAAACATTGTAATTGACATCAAAATGATTGTTTTGTTTTGCATTCATGTCATTTTTCTGTTACCATTCAAATTTTGGTGGCCATCTTGGATTTTGGCTAAAAATAGCTTTTGCATTAAAACTCAGATTGGAACCAAACTTTTTATCTAACTTCTGTAGGTAATAAACACAATAGAAAATACCATTTGCTTTCATTAAAAAACTTTCACGGAATATCATAAGCTATCACACTATATTGTCTGAGTACAACGTTTTGGTGTTGGTACTAACACTGTCATCAAGCAAAAAGAAGTTGACAACCATAAGCAACTTTGTTATAAATGTGAACTATGTTCTCTACTTGATAATAATCTCTTTTCTAGGTATACACAGGTGCTCAACCCTTACCGTGCGGGTAACAAAATAATCTGGGATGCCTTCTCGCATGCTGACGGTGGCATTATTTCTTCCAGGATTGGATTTCATAGTCTGAAATTGGTATTGCTGGCAAAATTATCACTTACCCGAGACATAAAATCGATAGAAAAACTTTCCAGTGATGGCGAATTTGGATAAATTCCGGGCTTTTTTAAAACTGTTTTTAATCACTTTTGAGATGGCTTTTCCAGATATAACCGGAATTATAATTTTTTTAATGATACGTGACTGTGACTGACTGTTTTTAATTCCAACTTGTGTTTTATCATCTAAAACTTGTAATTGTTATGTGTTTAAAAACGAAACATATTTAAAGCGCCATGGGGCGGCGCATCGGCACCCGGGCCATTGTATGCATTTTTAGTGCCTTTTACATAGTTGTTCAAAGACTATTTTGATAACTTTTCATTTAAACACAAAATAATTACAAGTTTTACAAGAAAAACATGAGTTGGAATTAAAGACTGAAAACAATCACATATCATTCACACCAAAAATCGATATTTTTTTTTAAACAGTCATGTGCCGGTGCAAGTCTGGCATATTCCATGCCATTTCAGATATTTTTCGTGTTTTTAAAACTACTGTTTTAAAAACTCGCTTTGAAAAAAAAATCAAACTTTTTACAGCATTTTTTTTAACTTTTTAGTTTGGCACAAGCTTTTCACACAATTTATTTACACTTACTCACAATAAAATTCAGTACAGTTTTTAGCTCGGCAACATTCTCAGCGCCGGCCAGTCAGGTCATCAAACAGTGTGGGAAGACTTGTATACCAGTCGGCAGCGGCAGTCTAGATGAGATGCGGATTTTTGCCAACGCTGTCGCCGACGGCTAAGAAAAAGTTCAAGAATAAGTTTAAGAAGTCCATGTCGTTGACCAAGAAGAAGTTTAAGACGTCCAAGAATAAGTTTAAGAAGTCGACGGTGGCAGCGGCGGCCAAAGAGTTAGGCTCCAGACGGGCCAGCTACTGGCGCAGCTTGTTCGACATTTTCTTCATACTTTTGTTTAATGTATTCTTTTTCAAATTCTTGTATGGTGTAATACAGCTTAAAGTGCAGTTTGACAAGTGTCACATTCGTAAGAAGACTCGTGCCCAAAACGTTTCCTTTTTCCTGCTGGTCTATTTGCAAGGGTCAGGCTTTGTTTTGTTTCGGCCGGAGAACAGACTCCACAGGTTCTGGTCACAATTTTCTTTACACCAGTAGCCTTAATCTTTTGAAGAAAGTGTCTGCCTTAAAGATGAACAACATTGTCGTCACTGCTGATGCAGCAGCGCCATCTGAAACGGGCCTGAAAGCCAGCGACTTCATTCAAATTTGCCAACCTTATTAGCGACTTTACGACTTCACCTTTATACAGTCTTTGCAACAGTTTCTTATTACAAGTAACTTCTGTACAAGATGTAGGAATTCACCATAGCTAATTTTATCACATGGAAAAAGAAACACGGTCTTTGCAGTGAAGGGGGTGTAGGAAAGCATTGGGTCGGTTCTGTCCACTCCACCCATGTTCTTGTCATAGGCATTTACAACACTTGGTTTCTTGATGGGGTCGCCGGAATTTCATTGCAGCAGGCTTAAACTTGTTAGTTTCAATTGTACTCAACAGATAAACAGGTTTTCTATATTGATATTTCATAAATTTCTGTTGTGCATGGTTGTTTCTGTTGTGCATGTTTCCTTTCTTTAATTTTTTATCCTTCATTTTTGGCGGGCAGCCTTTTCTATTAATTTGCCAAGTTCCCATGCCACACGGCCACAAATTCATGTACAGACGGGGAGACAAGTAATAATTGTCCATAAAGATATAGTAACCCTTGTTAGTCTTTTATCAACTCCATCACTATGTTGTAGACGATGCTGGCCTCGTCATCGGATTTGCCTGTGTAGAGTTTAAAAACACAACAATAACCGGTGGACAACATGTACGCCTTCATGCCAGATCTTTTTGGCTTGTCTCTAATGTACACACGAAACCGAAGGTTGTCTGGCCAAGAAACTGTACCTTCGTCGATAGAGATAAACTGCTTGGGTGTAATCATTTTTTTAAAACGATTAATGACATTTTGATAGACGACACCAATTTTTTTCAATGGGTTGTAATTTTCATGATTTTTAGGCACATTAGTAACAATGTCGGCCAGGTGAAAGAAATTCATCATGAGCCCAAATCTATCTCTTGACATTGTTGCTGGAAAAAAACAGCATAGCTGTAACATCGTCACTTTACCAATAAGTTTGAATGTCTTTTTGTACAACAAGCCCCATGGCTATGGTCAAGGCAATGAAAACTTTCATTTCTGAGAAATTAGTCGGACCCCATTTGTGAAAACAAGAATGTAGCTTCAAGTTTGCTTGAGCCAAACATTGCTCGGCATATCTATTCGTTTCTTTGACCATTAATTCCTAATGTGTGTCATTGAAAAACAAATTGAAAAAGTTGCCTGACAACGAGTTGGTCTCTGGAATGTTGACATAACGCCTTAGTCCAGTTCTAGCAGTAAATATAAAAATTTGCTGCCGTCTGGTGCCTTTTTCTCATTGGTGCATGAAATCTACATTGTCGAAATCGTGAGGTAAGTCGACATAGTCTCATAGACATGGTCATCTTCAAAGCCGACAAAATCCTTTTCGGTCGCCGCCATTGTATCAAGTCCAGCCAAGTCATCCTCTGTTGCTGTGGAATCGAGGTGAGTGTCGTCGTCCTCACTGCTGGATGAGCTGTACTGATAGTCTGGATCATCAGAGTAAAAAAATTCCCCATCAGACATCTCATTCAAGTAGAAATCGGCATAGCCACTATTACCACTTCCTTCCACGCCTCACCTGAAGCAAAGACAGAAACAGATTTTAGTAAACAGGTAGAATTACATACATAAATAAATATAAACATCTTTTAGTACAGTACATGCATAAATAAACTTATTGTAACGTGAAAAACTTGTGCCCAGCTCGCAAACAAGCGCAGATTTTACTTTAAAAAAGGAAACAAAATTTCCGATTTCTGCCTTTACAACGAGGACATGTCGATGACTTGCGCCCACAACTCCATTTCGTCATGAAAGCACTGTTCGTCAGTTGTGAGGAGGTGATAACATGCCCAACAGGACATACAGTTCTTCCAGACAAGTCCAGACATGCCAATTCTTTTCAAAATTATTCAAAGTGCAGCCAACAAGTTGATTTTATCAAAAAAGCAATAATTATTTTAAGTCGAACTTCCAAAAACCAAAAGAAATATAATTAAATTCTAAGTCAAAACTCTCCCCAAGGGCCGCCTGTGTCCTGTTCGTTGCCTGCCCAGCGGAGTCTGCAGACTCATAACGACCAGCGAATCCATCCATGTCGGGCCATAGGCGGGAACATTCTCAAAACAAACTCGCACGGTAAGGGTAAAGAAGGGACCTCTCAACAGGTCAGGAGGGCCGAAATGATGATTTAAAAAAAGTCCAGTGTTAGTTTAGGTTGTTTCACTTGATATTGAGCAGACTAATAACCCATGTGAGTGTCGTGTCATCATATGGTGGTGATAAAAATGTGTTTGATGTCCACTGCTACCAACCTCAGAATTAAGGAGTCCAGCTTTGAAAATAGGTAGGGCACAATACCAACAGGCGCGTCATTCCCTTGTTAGCTAAATTGTTTGAGTCTCTATCAGCAATTAAATTCTTGTTCTTGGATGAGGGGGCCAACCCCTCCCCCTTTGGCATCCGGCATCCAACTTAATTTTTCTTGGCATCCAACTTAAGAAGTATTGGCTCTGCCCTTAGTTTCACCTAT
>JAULCD010280936.1:0-10111 GCA_032361085.1 Calliostoma canaliculatum | reverse complement strand
TAAAATGTGCAAATTTGTCTGTGGAAAGTGCACATTTTACAACGATTTTAGCATTCTAGCATTATTGTGGCATTACAGATGCTAAAATCGTTGTAAAATGTGCACTTTCCAAAGAATAACAAGTTTTTTTGGGATAGTGCACAGTTTATAATAAATGTAGCATTCCAGCATCAGTATAGCATTACAAATGCTAAAATAAAAACTACATGTTTTCACAAGTTGAGCAATTGCAAATTAAACCTACTGGTCCAGTGTATATAATAAAACGACAACAGTTATAACTGTACTACAAAGGAAATGTGCATGCATCATTCCTGAACGATTATTTCTCTGTTGTCATTCTTGAATTATATTAAAATCATATAATCATACAATAACCAATAGTCGTCTTTAAAGTTGAGTTAAACTTCAGTACAATCCATCTCACTACATGTCACTACAGGAACATTCAGATGTACTAAATTCAGCGTTCAGCGTTACAAAGTACACATATATAAATATAACGTGAAGGTATAAATTTTACCATACAAACAAATGTTTTGGATTTTTTCTAAGCTTTCAAAACAAATGGAAAGTGTTTTAACATAATGCTGTCGCAGTTTTACGTTCCATAAAAAACCCATTTAGCACTCAGACTTTTAACCCTTAAAGTGTTCAACTGGGGTGAGTATGGCTCAAAACTGCTACCACCTTGTGCTGTTGAAAACCATTTCTGTAATAATTTGTGTTAAAGAGCTTCTTCAGAAGCTCTTTGACATAAATTAATACAGGGATGGTTTTCAACAGCCTATTTAGTTTGAAGTTTGGAAATTGAAATTGGGTTCAGCACTAAAAAGGTTAACAAAAAAATAGTCAATGAATAATTTGTAAAATCCAATTGAATTTCTATCATTATACGAATATTACACGACTCGTTTTAGAATGTTGATAACCTTCTATCTTGCTTAGGTAGTACAGCAGTGATGACGTTAATGCTGGTAATCGACTGATAAATCTTCTTGCAAAGAGTACATAGATTAAGTTAAATAGACAAAAGGTATGTACATTGCCATACATGATTAAACTTTTGCAAATGACAAAAGAAAATACATTAAAGTAAACAGATGAACGCATCTACGTTAAAATATATCATTAACACAATTCGCAAATGACATAGGTAAAAACATTAAAGTTTAATGAACCATCTACGTTGAAATCATCATTAAGAATTTACATTTGTGAGTCGAACTAATGATAATGTACAAATAAAGCAAATGTGGTGAGAAATAATTATGTAAATGTCAAAGAGTACTTCAATATAATATACCTTTGAAGGATTTGTAATTAAAAAACCACCAAATTTCACTAGGTTAAAATGCTGATTAGCCTATGGTGTTAAACCTAACTGTCATAATATCAAATCAATTAACTTAGACTTAAAACTTAAAATATTGTATTGTGGAAGAATCTTTCATGTGGTAATTTGTTTAAAAGAGCTCCCTTTGGGAGCTCTTTTAAACAAATAACCACAGGATAGGTTTTTAAAAACCTATGTTAAAGACACAACAAAATTGGCAACCACCAATGTTCAAAGGGTTAATTTAAGAAATGGGTACAACATAGCATTTGATTTCTAAAGGATGGAATTGACGACTTTGTGGCTGCAGGGTCTTTGAAACATGCCACTCACAAGTGCAAGGTCTTTAATTCCAGGTTGGTTACATCAGTATGTTTTTATCTTTATCATTTCCATTAATTTTATGCAGCTCCAATGCTTTGTCAGGGCACGATAATCGAAAATGTTATTAAAATCGATACCATTAATCTGTTTCTCATCATTTTAATCTGGTTCGCTTCCAAAGGCATCGCATCCATCAGGACGTGTAACTTTGATCTTGACGCCATGTTTCAAAGCCTTAATTCAAAAACGTCTGAAGGGATTTTTCAGAAAATTAAAAGAAAGCGAAAGTCTTCGATATCTGAATCCTTTCAGTCGGACCTTTGCATACGTTCATCTGAAAGATTGTCAAAGACCCCTGACGATACAATTGGTTACTTTGAAGACATGACCTAAATCATGTCCTTAAAAGACGAAATATACCATGCGACAAAAACTTAATTATACTTTGAGGACAACCGCCATCTACCGGAAGACATGTCAAAATAGATTTGATAGCGTTAAGACATTAAAGGCAAATGCGTACACAATCTATTTAGAAAATAAAGATTTCCTTTTGAGTTAAGGTTTTGTTAACTTCAGAAAAAACGTAAATGTTACTGGGTTTTTTATATTTATGTATCTGTCAAGAAAGATTAGATCTGATGTTATAGCAATTTAGGAAAGAAAGGATGCAAAGATCATTGACATCTGTAAGATGTTTGTGGTAAGGGTAAGCATTGCCTGTTTCACCGGTGGCACCCGTCTGCTCACATTTTTCAACAGAGTTTAAAGGTCAATGAGTGTGGAGACAGAAAAGAAACGATGTGAAGTACCAATGCGCATGATGTCACCCGCGATATGTCATATTTAAATTTAACCAATGGAGTTAGTTTACAAAAGTTTTAAAATCGTTGTAAACTGTGCACATTCCAAATAAATGATGTTTCGTTAAAAAGTCAAAATCGTTGCAAACTGTATACTTTCCAAAGAAAAAAGTTTTTGTTTAGAAAGTGTAATGTTTACAACAATTTTGGCCTTGATAAACAAACTCTCTGACTCACATCACACATTTAATTATTAAGACCTCGGTATTTACGACATGAAAATATTTTTGTTTGAAACCATAAACCTTTCTGCATCTAATCAAAGTCCTATATTTTGTAGGACGAATAATAATTTTATTTCTTCTGACAAAGTCTTCAAATAATTGCTCATTAAAACTGAATTTTCTCATTTACTATTTTTAACCAAAACAATGCTGGATTTTTTCAAACACTCGCTGGTGATGGCAATATTTATATAAAAACCTTAAATGATTTAAACATCAATCAGTGAGAGGGGGAATGTGATTAAGAGGAAAGACATGATTAAGTGGGCACATTAAATATAAAATAATGCTTTTAACATTACCACAGGCATACGTTATAGTAATCTTGCTGGAGTTTTTTGTTAGCCAATTATCTCTGGTAATGGCGGTTTATGGGGTGCCTTTGTTCAAGAGAAACTAACTTCGTTGTTAGTAATTAAGGGTTATTACTGGTGGGCATGTTAGAGTGCCTTGGTAGGGGGTATTAGATTAACAGTGTCGAATAAACCTTGCGCTTTTGTTCAGAATTCATTACAGCTTCAAACCTATGCCTCTTGGTTAGTTTAGCGTGTTTTTCTATAAGAAACGTTTGCACTACTTAATAGACCACCATTACTTGCACTTACAAGAAACAAAAGACTAAAGCAAACGTTCCACCCTTGACAAGTCATTGTAGGTTCTTCAATAACTGAAACATTTAACAATATTTTCAATATTTACCCAATTTTTCATAAAGCTCCCGTAAGGCTAAGATGTCTTAACATTCATCTTAGCGCTCTCGTAACGAGAGCGCTAAGATGAAAGTTAAGACGTTTTAGCCTTACGAATGTTTTTTTTATAGGAACATTAAAAGGTTAGTGTGTATGTATGCTCATATAAATAATTGAGTTTATTGATATGTTAGATCATCGTGACCTTTTTCGATTTTTTAAACAAAAGTATCGTACCTTTTTTCTTGTATCACCCATGGTTGTTAAACGATTAAAAGGAGTAAAAGTGCAACATTACGTGTACGTAGATCTGGCGTGTTGTACTCACACAAGTATCACCATTATAACATTTGGCACCATGAAATATCACAGTGCTTACAATGAGTAATAAAAAAATCAGCAAATAAAGCACAAGAAATTGAGACGTCGAACGAAGGATATAGATGCAGCACGAGTATCCTGTTGCATTGTTAGTTTTCACCCACACAGAACTCCCATCATGCAACAGGGCTGCACTTCAGGCTTAACAAATATTATACTACACGATCCTGGCCCCCGTCCCTCAAAGCGATCTTAGTGTTAAGATGGTAGTTAATGATTTTTTTAACAATGTCCTTTGTAGCTGTTTCTTATGATAGTCTTACGACTGTCGTATCGCAGATATCGATTTGGAACCGGTTCCAAATCGATCTCTGCGCTACGACAGTCGTAAGCCAATGCTACATTTTAGTACTTACCGATAAACTTAGGCTAAGATCGCTTTTAAGGATCAAGGTCCATTTTTTCTGACAATCGCCTCAATCTATTAAGAGTTGCCGAAACAACCACCAATTTTGTCAGTCAACGGCTGACCACATGTGACCTCGTCAAGCCTTAGAGTTTTAACTTTTATTAACACGAGTTAATATATTTAATATCAAAAGACACTTGGGTGAGATTATCTTGTACAGATGTAGATCTTTGCCCTTTACACTTGCGCAATAGACAAAATGCTTCAAAAGTTAACTTTCTCGCCTCAAATAGCTGAAATATTGCTCAAGCGCCTCTCAAGTTACTCACTCAATCACTTCAAAGTTGAACCTTCGATAATCGATTGACTGGCATGAAGTTAAAAGGAGACACACACATACTGAGGAAAGCGCAATGTTGCAACATAGCATCGTGTCATTGTTGACCCAGTAACATCTACACCAAGAAAGTCTTGCTGCATCACAGAGTCATAATATGTCCCAGGCACAGGTCATAATGACCCAAAGTTATCTTTAAAGTTTTATAATTTAGCCAGCATACCTTCATATGTATGTTTGATTTGTTTGTTTGAACATTATGTTACACAACATTTTATTGTTTATGTGGCGAATTTGTTTCCTCCAACGTGTTTAAAATGTTCATAGTTCCTCATGCGATTGATTAGGTAATCTTTGGTGACAGACACGCAACTGTGACTATAGTTCGCTGTTAGAAACTTATTCTGTGGTAATTTGTTTATAAGAGCTTCTTTCAGGAGCTCTTTTAAACAAATTACCACAGGATAGGTTTCAACAGCCTGACAACTAAGGCACTAAGAGTTAAAATATAATATCTCAATATAACTCGGTTTTCAACATGCGTTCAATATGTTGTCCAATCGCACTCACCATGACAAGTACTTGAGGTTTTTTGCGTCCTCGATTTCATCCCGAGGGTTTTATTTTTTAAGGCGGTTTATTCAAGGAAACGTTTAGTTAAATGATTGTTACTCTTTGAAAGCTCAATCGATACCAACTAGATCCGGAACCTATTTGTTATCAGGGGCTGCCAACTTATGCCGACACATGGGCATTTGTCTTTCAATTCAAACATGCTGCCAATCAGTGAATAAATACCCAATAGGAAACCGTAATTCGTCACTTAGACAATGTTAACATTTCTATTGTAAAACACATCTTTGAAAATTAGACATAGAAAGAGCGGTGTTAGTGTTGGGGATGGTGATCAAGGAGTGTGTCACCTGCAAAAACTCACAAACTTGAAAACGGAACAAATCTGTATCGCTTGTAACTACAGGTTGTATTGTTGTCCTTCCTTTTGAACCAATAATAACCACGATAAAAACAAACCGTATTTTTTTTATTTTAAAGTCATATTATATTAGTTTTGTTGTTAAAATATGTTCTCTTTAACACTCAGTTAACTGTTTAACAATACTAATACTGTCCACTAGTTCTGACAAAGTCCTTGATGAAAACGTCTTTTCATTTCTAGATACCAGGGTGCCATTTTACAAAGACGTCGTAACTTTACGACGTCATAAACTATGTCATCGGATAAGTGGATTAGGTGCACAAATGCCAAAAATCGTTGTCAACTGTGCATTTTTCAACGAAAAACAAGTTTTTCTTTGGAAAATGCACATTCAACAACGATTTTGGGATTTTGCAAGCCAATCCATTAACCCAATGACCTGGTTTACGACGTCATAAATTTACGACGCCTTTGTGAAACGAGCCCCAGTAATCCCAGTAAATTCACTGCTGACGACATCTTTTCACTTCTAGGTACCAATAACAACACATAATCTTAGACACTTTACTCACACTTGGTGTCAGTAATCATATATGGATTATTCATAAATACGAGTTGCCAACACATGGATCGAGTAATAGAAATTCCCTGTAGATTGACACCACATAACGAGGAAACGCCGGAAGTAATTGTATTTTTAGTGGACGAAGGAAACAAAACACATGGCTCTTCTTGTCTGAGCTAGTTCACGTGAACCTATGTGCAACACTAGAAAAAATGTATAGAAATTATTGTGCAGTTTTTCATTGGTTTGATGAGATTTCCTTTGGAAATCTCATCAAACCAATTGAAAACCGCTGAATAATTTCTATACTTTTTAAGTGTAAAGTATACATTGGGACAATTTGTTGGTTCACAAATGACAAATCTAATGTATCTGTGCGCTTTTCAAAGACAAAAAAAAGATTTTATCTGGAAAGTTTACAAAAAATGGCACTATTTAGTTTACAAACTACTCAGAACATGTGCAGCTAGTTTACGTGAACATATGTGTAACTGTAAACTGCAAACTTTTTAAAAATATGCCCATTCTAAAGAAATATTATTTTAAAAGTACGCTGTGTAGAAATAGGTTTGCTTTGTTAGGGTTGCAATTATAACAAAAATCTCTGTAAAAGTCTTTGAAAATGCACAGTTAACAGCGATTTTGACAATTGTAAAATCAAACTCCTTTTTGTTGTACACAGTTTACAACCATTTTAACATTTGTTAACATAATTAATTCCCCAAGTGATGTTTCACATCTGGTTAGTGGTATTGGTGTTAAACAATCATATCTATAATAACGCTACTGTATCCCTGGAGTAAAGATAAAATCGATTTTCTTGTTGTTATACAATAATCGAAATTAGTTGCTTATTTATTCTAACGTTAAGCCAATAAAGTTGATATACAAACTGACAAAATAATAAAACTGATTTCTTTGTTATAAAGTTATTGTAAATGTTATTTAAAAGTCCAAAAGTACCCTAGTCAACCGTGCACTTTCCAAAAAAATTAAAAAAAAATTCTTTGGAAAGGGCACAGCTGACAACGACTTAGCGTATGTAAAGTGAACCTCACACCTAACACTAGAAACATTGAATATAAATTATTCAGCGGATTTCCATTGGTTATAGGTAGCGCACGAATATGTATTACGTTGAACCCTTTAACTGCAGCATCGTTATTTCATTTTATTATTAAAAAACCAACTAAACATAGTTCAGGATTTCTTGGATGTCAACTTACGCACGAACTAGAAGTTGACATCTAAGAAATCCTAAACTATGTACCATTACTTCTAAATGTCCCTAAAATATTTGACCAAGCTAAACAAGCTGTCAAAAACCAATTTCGAGGTAATTTGTTTAAATGAGTTTCTGAGCTTGTTAAAAACGAATTCAGGAGATCCTTCCAGAAGCTCATTTAAACCAATTACCACAGAATTGATTTCCAACAGCACAAGACGTTCACGGTAGCAAGTGCTGCAAATCAGTTTAACACTTTGAGAGTTAACTCCTCCACACATTCCAGCTACGATACTAGAGTGTCGTTTAGTCACAACAAGTTATTTTTTTAATCAAATATATTGCTGATAGATGCTTTTAATCTTCAGGGTTAAGGCTCGACATTTTTTTTTATCAGCGCAAGACAATTTTTCTCTCGTTTGGCTAGGTCTGTCACGCGCTTATGTCCAAAAAATGTTCAAGATAAAACATCATTGCTCATCTAAATCAAATTATCTGATTAATTATCTCAATTGAATCTCGTTTCAGCATACTCGCAGAGCAAGGTCATAAGATAAGAAAGCAATTCCATAGTTATTAACCTACATTTCTAATGGCTTCAGAAGTTGTAGATGAAGGGATGATAGTTAGCTAGAGTTAACCCTTAACCCTCAGAGTCCTAAATTGATTTTTTTAAATATTATGACTTAAAACTGAGACTACCTTGTGCTTTTGAAGACCTATCTTGTGGTAATTTGTTGATAAGAGCTCCGATAGGAGCTCTTGTCAACAAATTATCATAGGATAGGTTTTCAACAGCCTTCTCAAATTGGTATTTTGGCATTGAAACGGGAAAATGTTGAACTTAGCACTCAGGGGTTAAAGCGTGAGAAGTAGCACTATTCTTTGTCATGTTTTTACGGGAAATATTAAATCGGATATCCGTCCGTTTATGGAGACCTTGAAAATAGTTTAGTATTTATTTATGAAACTTGGCACAGTTCGAAAATACTATAGTTTGTTTTATGTGTATTAAATGTTCTATGTATTAAAATGATAACTAATATGTTTTACTCAGATTTTATAAAACCCTGAATTTAAAATTTAGTAACGATTTACTATAATGTTTAAAGGAATGCAGAACAATTTGAATATCAATAACGCCGGAATTTATGGTTACCATAACAATGCAACCATACTGATTGTCACGCGGTTATCAAATAATGATGGTTATGACTTTGTTAACTACCACAGCAGTGCGTGCGCACCGTTTCATGTCGACGTTGTAAATTTTTGGCGTCGTAAACCATAAACCGATATTTAGCTTACAAATGCCAAAACAATGTTGTAAACTTTGACTTTCCAAAGAAAAACAAGTTTTTCTTTATAAAATGCACAGTTTACAACAAGTTTTGTCAGACTCTGACACAATGACATGATTTACGAGGTCGTAAATTTAAGATGGTCCTTGAACGGATAACACATGCCAATTTCCTCACACTGACAATTAAGCGTTAAGTTTTCGAAAACTTTTTTAAAAACAAATGGCCAGAGCATAGGTTTTAAACATCAGAAGGTGGTCATAATGGGTTATTTTATTCGTTTATTCGGAGTTAAATAGGTTCAAATCGTTTTTTCCACTTGTTCTGGGCCACCATTCCTCAAAGCGACCTTAGGCTAAGTTAATCGTGAGTGATTTTTTAAACAATGTCCTGTAAAGTTGTTTCGTAGCAAAGGCGTAGGACTGTCGTAGCTCAGAGATCGATTTGGAACCGGTGCCAAATGGCACCGGTTCCAAATCGATATTTGCGCTGCGACATTCATAAGCCAATGTTATATTTTAGCACTTTAGATAAACTTAGTCAAAATCGATTGGAGGAACGGGGCCATGGTAAATAATTACGGCATCAACCGAAGGTAGATCATGAACTAAAGTATGAACTAAAGACATACCAGTCGAGTAACAAAAACAATACTTTTTGGTAAACTATTTTAAAAATTAATTTTAGTTATACTCAAAACATACAAAAATACATGCATAACAAACACATATGCATAATTATTTTCTTCACACGGTTAAATATAAATTACAGCTTTTAAATCAAATCCTCTTGTAATTTGTTTAGCCTTGAAGTATTTCCATTGCAATTAGCTTACGAACGTTAATTTAATATTAGTGTTTTTAACAATTAGTCAAAAGAATTCGGTCGCCAAATTAATTAAAAGTAATAAATTCGTTCTCACAATTATTTGGCTGCAATTTAATTTGTGCGCGTCAACAAACGTGTTTCGGGATTTTTAATCATTAGTTATAACTATGGTAACGCTTAATACAAATAAAGTCTGTGCAAAAATAAAATTTTGTTTATTATGTTCGTAAAATCAAATAATATAAGTTCTAAAGGTTGAACATCTTTTGTCTGATTAAGTTTCATTAAAACTGTTTAATGTGATATATTGTAAGTGACAAATATTTGTAACTAGGGTAATATAATTTTACTTTCACCGAATACGTCTGTGTATTTCGTGCCCAACCGCCCACAGTGTCTCATCTCTTCACATGTAGATCGTCCCACGCAGTGTGTCACTGTCTGTTTCAAGGTTGTCACCGGTTCAATGAAGTTGGTCAACAGATGTCAAAATCGTCGTAAACTGTTATAAGGATTAATTTTTTTCCACTTAGTAAGTGCAGAGTTTACGATGTTTGATGTTTCTATACCAAACGTGTTAGCGTTTCAGTTTAGCCATTATAAAATATCAAGGTTATGCTTCAACCCTGAGAGTGCCCAAATGATTTCAGTCGGAAAACTGTCACAACCTTATTTTGTTGTAAACCTATCCTGTGATAATTTGTTTAAAAGAGCTCCTGTAGGAGCTCTTTTAAACAAATTATCACAGGATA
>JAULCD010280826.1:0-10111 GCA_032361085.1 Calliostoma canaliculatum | reverse complement strand
CAAATTCGACTAACAATGTTTATATTGGCAATGTCAGATTGTTAAAAACATTTCCTGTTAAAATTTGTTTAAAAGAACCCCTGCAGGAGCTCTTTTAAACAAACTATCACAGGATAGTTTTTTTAACAGCATGCGGTAGTTACAGTTTTAAGTTCTACTAAAATCAATTCAGCCCCCTAACGGTTAATGCACAAATAGATCTGCCTTCAAGTTGTCAGATATATGACATAATGAACTAATGTAATAAATTTGGTTTACAAATGCCAAAATCGTTTTAAACCTTGCTCTTTCCAAAATAACTCCAGAAAGTTCTTCTGTGGAAAAGGCAAGGTTTACAACGATTTTGGTATTTGTAAACTGGGCCTATCCGCAAAGTGTAGATTTGGTTACTACTGGCTTCTCGTCACAAACCTCTTTAGACACAGCTTGTCAGGCCAAACGTTTGTTCATTTAGTAAGACTGCAAAAGAGTAAATGTTCATCGAGCATATTAAATTTTATTTCACAAGTGACAAGAGAGAATTTAAAAAAAACACCTGTCATAAGAAATAAAAGTGACAAGGGAGGAACATATTTGTTTTCATTTCTGCGCTAATCAGAAACTGTATACAATAAGAGAGTTTGCTTCCAAAGGGTGATCTTTCATTACATGGCTGTAAGGAAAATAGACATCATGCTGCAATATAAGCTGGTTTCCGGCCCAAACTGCATTGCAAAAAATAGCTACAAAGCGGAGACGGAAACCAGCTTAGGTAGGACGCATATCGACAGGAATTTGCTGTCGACTGACGCGGTAAAAAGATCGATTTTTTAAATCCTCAAAAAGGCTTGTGATGCGCTCAAATCAAAGTAACACGCCAATGCCGGAGAAACTATATTTTTTAAATAATTTTTCTGTATTTAATCTACATGTTAGTACCATTAGATAAGCAAATCAATCACTAATGTATCCTCGGTTGGCCAACTGGGCTAAATTTAACAACAGTTTCAGTATTAAAAACAATGCCAGTGTTGCATCGAGTGATAAACCAAACCCATTTTTCACATTTGTAAATCAAACCCATATTTCACATTTGTAAATCAAACCCATATTTCACAATTGTAAATCAAACCCATATTTCACATTTGTAAATCAAACCCATATTTCACATTTGTATATCAAACCCATATTTCACATTTGTAAATCAAACCGATATTTCACATTTGTAAATCCAACCCATATTTCACATTTGTAAATCAAACCTATATTTCACATTTGTAAATCAAACCCATATTTCACATTTGTAAATCAAACCCATATTTCACATTTGTAAATCAAACCCATATTTCACATTTGTAAACCAAAACCATATTTAAACTTACATTTGTAAACGTCGCCGTTAATGGCTGTAATATTGCCGAAACGGCGTAAAACAATAACTCACTCACTCACTCACATTTGTAAACCAAACCCATATTTCACATTTTTAAACCAAACCCATATTTAACATTTGAAAACCAAACCAATATTTCACATTTGAAAACCAAACCCATAGTTCAGTGTCGATACAAACGCCAACGCTTATTGTAAACCATGCTCTTTCCAAAACAAAAGATGTGGTTATTAAAACTTCACAGTTCACAACAAGTTTAGTTTTCGTAAACCGAACTAATTTGTCTATTGCTATACCCCTTGTACACTCTACTAATAATCCCAGAAATAGTCCCATATATAAGATAAGTTGTTGCTATAACGCTCAGATGAGTTGTTAAGTCAGACATACAATAGTTACACGTCCAAGTACTCAAACTGTGTTTATCTTTAAAGTGTGCACAGTTCAGAGCAATATTAGCTTTTGTGAACCAAATCGACCCAGTGCAAAGTCTTATAACATAAAACCCACGCTAAGTCTTCATAGACAATGTGGTCAGGCCCCGTTTCACAAAGCAACTGTATGTCTAAGACGTATTAACTTTCATCTTAGCGCGCTCGTTACGAGCGCGCTAAGATGAACGTTAAGACGTCTTAGCCTTACAGAAGCTTTGCGGGACAAGATATTGCTCTGTACCAATATTAAACATATGTGGAGGAAGTGTTTTATGTCCGACAGTCATACAAAAATATAGACTAAAATCAATAGCTTTGTGGAGCGGGTCCCTGATCTATCTTTAACGTCATCCCTTTGCTGTGAGTCAATAGTCCTTAACAGTGATATTATTTTAGTTTTTCAAATCCATATTTTTTACCTAGCTGTGACGGAAGCAGCTATGATAAATAAGGTTATTGAAAAAAATCGATTTGATAGAGATTAAACAATACATACATTTGTTAGTTAGTTCGCAAATTTAGTTTACATCTAAAACCTAAAATTAAATATGGACGTAATGCCTTTGACGTAGTCGTTGGTAAGTAGAAGCTAAAAGAACAAAAAACTTTGATTAAAATAATTGTGCGTGCGCGACCTACATCTACAGTGACGTACGTGGGTTGAAATCTTGTTAAAGATTAGTTCAACGATAATCATGTCTTATTTTGATGTTCTGTCCAAAAATTAAAAATAATTGATCATTCATGACCTGTGTAAATCAAACACTGATCACAAAAACACATACTCTGACAACAAAAGAAACGCATAGGTGTTGTCAGATTTCCCTTTTCAAGTTTTGTTTCAAATTTGCGTGACATAGACGATTGCGTTGTGTATAGTTGTATATCTTGAAATTGTGTTTTTATATGTACATGGTGTTCATACGCAACCAAATCATTTTCATCACTACAACCGGCAAACGTAACCGCAACGTTTGATTTTTGCCATAAAATACATACTTAAGCGTGCACGCTCACCAGATGCAAGACAATGACTATAAAACTTAAAAGAATTTCATCATTTTATCCCTGATTGTTGGAAGAATAAGAAGTTAGAAAACACCGAGATTAAACGCTGCCGACAGAATATCAAAGTATGTCTGCAAGGCAGAGAATCTCTGTTCAGTGTTGCACGACGATACAACGTTCATTAAAACACTACTTCCGTTTCCATTCATTCCATTAAAGATCGCCCCAAGTGCCTCGTTCCTCAAATCGATCTTAGGCTAAGTTGATAGTAAGTAATAAAATATACCATTGGCTTACGAATGTCGTAGGCCAAAGATCGCTTTGAAACCGGTGCCATTAGGTCGTAAGCCTACAAGACATTGTTTCAAAAATCACTTACGATCACACTTACGATCACATTACGATTACAGAGTTTTTCACCTTCGTCACAGACACATATAGAAACTGTATCAGATTTGAGAAGGTTGTTGGTTCATTACCATCAGAAATCGCCCGAGAGAAGCGGAAGGCTATGGGCGAGATGACCGATTGTTGGTCCTGTACTGTCCTATACATCGACATCAACGCCGTCAATGGTGCTAAAGAGTATAGCTTTGGAATTTGGTGAATTTCTTTTACCACTTTCGTGTGTGACTTAGCACTAAGTCGTGTTATGTTTTGTAGCGCCGATATGGCAGATAACGTGTTTACCGACGTTAGAATAACCTAGAATTGCACCAGACAGGTCGACATAGTATGGGAAGAGATACCCTACATACGTAGATCAGACTATATATTGGCTCAGGAGAATATGACGGCAAAAAGGTGAATCGATAAAATTTTACATCCTTAAGTGATTTCTATTATTGACCGTACCCACAAAACACTTATTACGGGGACGACCTTGGGAATAAATGTTATGGTATTTAGACAGTGACAAGCACAAGTACATGTTATATTTGGGATTACATTATCTGCAAACTTGGATATCCTATCACGGGACTCAACCACGCAAAGTGATAGAATATTTACTTGTTCAGATAGTGTAATCCCACATACATGTATAACATATTGTTACATTGGTGATGATTCCTTGGCTTCTAGATCGCCAGATCTAAACCCAGTAGAGCATTCCTGTGACCATCTTCATGGACGTCTACGCCAACGCCAACGCCAGCGTCAGAAACATCCCAAATACTGAAACAACCATACTTTAAGAGGAATGGCGAAGAATTCCACTCAAAAAATACAGCAACTGATTCAGCCTGTTCTTAGAAGGCGCCGTGCTGTGACAGCAGCTCGAAGTGTCATACCGACGACAATGCCACTCTGTGGACACGTGTAAAGTTCGACTAAACGTTCATCAAGTTCAACTGGCTCACACAATACTAGTGTAGAAATGTCTTGATACAACTTTATTTTATTATCCAAAATAGGCATCTTCAAATTAGGTCCCTACGTTTCTTTTTTTGCAAAGTGTATTTCAATATTTTTGATATCATCGACTTCAAATGGCTGGAAGTTGTAGTTAATGAGTAGTATTTTTATCAGATATTAACCAATAAAATGCTCATGTCACATAATATTATATATGTTTATAAGTTGATACACACATAATAAAGGTTAGATTGCACTTAAATATAAAATAAATAAATAAGTAAATAAATAAATATTGCAATAGTTGACATGGCTTCACGCCAATTTCTTGCAGCGATTGTTACTAATATGTTTAGATGCTACAGCTATTGTACGTAAAGATGTTTTGGTCGGAAGGAGAAAATGTATCAAACACTCACTTCTTTACGAAGCCAACGTAAATTTATGACGTCGTAAACCTTCTTTCTGGGCCACTAGGTTTACAAAAACTAAAAATGTTAACTATAGCTACAAGGAAAACAAAGTTTAAAAAGCCAACGATGTTGGCATTTATTAACCATAACCATCAACTCGCTTCACACGTTATGATATATGCTAGTAAGTTGAGACACATATAAAAGAGGTAAAATCTGCAGTTTAACATGCAGATATTAACACTTAAAGTGAAAAGCTGATTGGTTTAGTTAAAACTGCAGCTACTAAATGATTTTAAAACTATTCTATGATAATGTGTTTAAAAGAGCTCCTTTCAGAGCTCTTTTAAACACATTATTGTAGAATAGGTTTTAATAGCCCTTATTGATTGGAATTTAGATAATGAAACAGACAATGTTAAACTTGTTACTTTAAGGGTTAATAGGAAGCACATGTTTACATAAATTACTTCAGATTGTATAACAACTGGGTAAAAAACAGGATATATGACACGATTTTACACGTTAATTAGTGTTTCTGACTTGATTAATGTTGAAAGGACAACTTTTCAAATAGAATAATAAATCCAAAGCTACTAAACATGATGCTATATTTTAAAATAGTCTTTATGGTAACTCGTAAAATAGGTGCTTGCATATAACCCCTTGCCTTTTTTGTTATGTCCTGGCAATATAAGGACGAATTTTGTTTCAGGACGAGAGAGAGTTTCTTCCGTTTAATATGTGACTAAACTGAATTTGTTTTAACGTGTATATTATGAAAAAAAACCAAAGTATTAAAAATCTCCAAACTTAATGGCCCAGTGACGCCATTAAAGAGGTTGAAGTGTCACCGCTGCGTGAACAACTTTTAGTTCCAGTTAACTAGTCTCCATCTTCAAGGGGTAACCATGGTAACGGTACATATCGCTGCGTATAGAACGTCATAAGCGAGTGACGTCATCTAGAATTGTTTTTTTAAATTCTAAAATGGTCTTTAAAACTGAATTTTTTTACTTGATTAAAGGTAACCGATGGACTACACATAATGGTTTATTCAAATCAGGATTGTTCAGTAAATCAATTAATTCTTTTTAGTATTTTTTTTCCTGAACATGACATTTTAAAATATTTTTATTATAAAGCAATAGTACATACATTTCATAGCGAAATTTCTAAAGCATTTTCTGTTTTGTTACATTTATATTGTTTTTTTTTTTTACAGTGCAAAGCGGGACCAACTAACGTCACAATTTAATGGCTAGTTCTACGAAGCCTACAATTCAATGGCCAGTTCTACGAAATCCACAATTCAGTGGCCAGTTCTACTAAACCCAAAATTCGATGATCAGTTCTACGAAGTCCACAATTCAATGGTCAGTTCTACGAAGCCCACAAATCAATGGCCAGTTCTACGAATTCCACAAATCAATGGCCAGTTCTACGAAGTCCACAATTCAATGAGCATTTCTACGAAGTCCACAATTCAATTACCAGTTCTGCGAAGTCCACAATTCAATGGCCAGTTCTATAAAACCTTTGTAAGGTTAAGACTTCGAAATTCTCCTCTTAGCGCTTTCGCAACATAAGCGCTAAGATCAGAATTTAGACGTATTAGCCTTACATAACCTTTGTGGAACTAGGCCCTGCTCACAGCATTTTAAGTTAACTGACAACAGGGCCCCCGTTTCTCAAAGTGAATTTAGTGTTAATTTAGTTGTTTCTTATCATACCTTACGACTATCGTAGCACAGAAATCTATTTGGAACCGATGCCAAACATTAAGTTGAGGTTATAAAGATACTACTCTAGGTCCTGTTCTTCAAAATATTAAGCTAAGTTGATCGTAAGTACTAAAATAAAACACTGGCTTACCACTGTCGTAGCGCAGAGGTCGCTTTGGAACCGGTGCCAGTCTTAAGCCTTTGATGAGAAATAACTCCACAGGACATTGTTTCGAAAATCCTTTACGATCAACTTTGCCTTAGATCGCTTTGAGGAACTGTGTCCTGAATAAAATGTTTCAAACATGTCAGGATTAATTGTGCCATTGTTGTGCTGAATAACATTGGGGTGTGAAGATATTGCAGGCAAAAAAAGAGTGTGCTGTTTGTACAGTTGAGTTGTTGTTCAATATGTACTTACGGAGATAAGTGTACGAATGTAGTTAAGTCATAAAACCATTAAACGGTTGAGTGGTACATTTTATGAGAACCTTGGTTTTATATGTCATGAATATTATGCAATATCACCCCTGAAACTAAGTCCATGGGCTTGGCATAAAAACTCCTAAAATTGCTGTAAAATGTACATTACAAAATAATAATCCTTTAAAACAACAAACGCCCAAAGATCTTTGCATTTAAAAAAAAGTTGTTTTTTTAAATGTGTTTGTTAATAAATTCTTTTTGTTTTGTTTTGTTATTGTTTATTCGGTTTACAAATGTCAAAAACTCATTTGTCATTCCAACCCATGAGCTGTGTGTGAGTCAGATATAACGGTACAAGGATATAATAGTACTAGTGAGCTGAAGATAAATGAGAGTACATGAAGGTAAGTTGCATCTTCTCTTCACATATTGCATTTAATAAGATAAATATTTTTGTTATACTTTGGGTAACACTGTTTGAAAAAAATGAATATTCTATCACTTTGCGTGGTTGAGTCCCGTGCGGGACTCAACCCCGCAAAGTGATAAAATATTCACTTTTTCAGGTAATATGATCCAAAATACATTTAGTTGTGTTTGTCACTGTAACAAAAAATTCAAACTTTCCTTACCTTTCTACGTACATGTAACCCAATGATTTCAAATTAAAAATCATAATTTAAAAAAATAATTTACAAGTTAAGAACAAACGAACAACAACAACAACAACAACAACAACAACAACAATAACACAATTAACAAGAACCCAACACAACAACAACCTGTATATTTATAGGACTTAAAAGGCTCGTATGAGATGTAGTTCCTACTATGGCCAGGCTCCACAAAACTTTCGAAAGGCAAAGACGTCCTAAATAACACTTAAAGCTCTCGTTATGTAAAGTTTCTTGCTTTTTCTTTTAAAAAAAGAAAAGATATAGCATATGAGGGTTTATAATGCGAATTGCATGTTTTAACCCTTATCGTGCGGCATAGTTTTGGAGAAGTTATCCTGAGTGACCCGTCTTTATTTAACAACGCTGCCTGTCAGTCCTTGCGGCTCACGGAATATCCGGGTCAGCTAGTAGCCTGACCCGGATATATCCTTGAGTCGCACGGTAAGGGATAACATGGTGGGAGCTATGTGGAAGCGGACCAAGTTTCGAAATGACACTGGGATAAATTAGAAAGAATTTGTTTGGTTTGTAACCAAAGTGAAGTGGAAGATGAATATTATTTCGTGAATTATTTATTCACATTCTCGACACTGAAGATGGAAATGAATACCACTTAAGTTCTATATTTACCCTTTCTTTAACTCGACTGATGTCTTAATGACGTCCACTAATGTGTCCATTATTCATATCTTGGCTACGTATACGCTACGTCTGTGCCTTGTGTGTACAACTTACATTGCGCTTTATGTAAACAGCGTAAAAAACTGTACTCTCTCTCTCTCTCTCCCTCTCTCTCTCTCTCTCTCTCTCTCTCTCTCTCTCTCTCTCTCTCTGTGTGTGTGTGTGTGTGTGTGTGTGTGTTGTTGTTGTTGTTGTGATATTTTATTAGTTTGTGGAAAGGTGTATTGATGATTGTTTTGGTGTGTGTAAGGTTTGTGTATTGTGTGTGTCATTTTGTTTGGATTTTTTTTATTGAGTCTTTTAGCCTCTGTCTGGGTGAATGTGGGAAGTTATTTGAAGTTTGTTTAGCCCCTGCTTTACTGTTTTGTCTTTTAATCCCGGCTGGTTGACAGCTCGTGTCGTCGTTTTTGCACTGCTTCAGCCAACTGAACTTATCTCCGCCATAATCTGGTATTTACATAACAATATCTAATTGTGTCACTGCTGACTTCTGTAACACACCGCCACAACCAACACCGTTCCCTATTAATCCAATAACCAGTTCATGTTCATCACTTACATGTTATTTTCACCATTAATCATTGTTAAATTTGGTATAAAATGATGTACTGTGCTCCCACCCTCCATATTTGCTTGATAACGGTGTAAGATCCTATACCAAAACGTTGCCTTTCAGTGCAATAAAGAACTTGTTATTCGTAACACAATTCTTTTCTATGAATACCAAGAGTATGCTCAGACTTATACAAGTGCAACGAGACAGAGCGATCGGTATAGACAATATGAGGGCTACTCAACTTCGGATAGCCATCACCTTTAACTGTTCCTAGACCACCATCAGCAAGATGATAATCCGCTACCAACAGACAGGACAGACTTAAGACCAGCCAAGATCAGGAAGACCGAGAGGGAAATAACCGTCCAGAGACAGCAACATTCGGCAGAATCCCCTCAGAAACCGATGTGTGACGGCCACATCAACGGTGGCAACACCACTCGGGCATGCCATCAGCCAACGAACAGTCCTTCGACGACCTCGTACGTCAGGTATACGAACCTACTCACCCTTTTGTGGAATGACCTTGACCTGTCTACACAGTCAACGCCGATTGCAATAGGCACAAACTGTATGTCAGTGGCAGCGACGTGACTGGGCAAGAGTGCATTTTACAAATGAAATTAGGTTTTATTTGTTTATGAACAATGGCAGAGTGCAAGTTGTTGACGAAGGAAGATCAACTGGCGATAAGTCGCATTAGAGACATGCAACTGTTTGGAGGTAGAGGCGTCATGGTATTAAAAAGCATTTGTGGCCAGATTACAACACGCTTGTTATCATTCGAGGAAACCTAAATGCTCAAACGAAGGGTTAAGATCTGTTGTTGTGCCCTTTATTTAATGCAACCAAGAGGAATAATTTTGCAACCAGATAACACAAGGCCCCACATCACCCGAATTGTTCAAAACTACCTGAACAACGTTACCGTCAACGTATTGCCCTGGCCACCTTGTTCTATGCTTGCTCCTTTATCAGGTGAATGATGTTGTGTGGGGGGTTAGAGGCGTGTAGGGATATGGTGATAATAATGAGCTTACAGTGGATGTGATTACACGAGAGCAACGTTGTAAAACGTTAAAATACAAGGAACACAACACTAAAAAGAGTTAAAATCAACACTGACAAGTACAATAGAAGCCAGTGCACTAAATGCAATAAAAACACTATCATGTGAAATGGAATCCGCCATGATTCAATGTTCTAGTAAACACGTTGATTACACCATTAAGTCGTCTCTTGTGAGCTGTGAACAGTTTTTTATGCTTGAAGGCCCTGTATCCTAATGCTTTCAGCAGATTTCTAATTGTCCTTTCCTATTGAGCACTGTTGCCTTAACAATAGGTTTGATTTCATTAACGTCGCATAAGAAGCCAAAACTATATGCTTTGTCACCGTTTATGTTTGTGTTACGAGGTCTGCGAGGTCTGTAACACCATTGGTTGCCCTGTATTTTATTCACAA
>JAULCD010280715.1:0-10111 GCA_032361085.1 Calliostoma canaliculatum | reverse complement strand
CATAATAGCGATGCAGGCTGTCTTCATTCTTCATTCTGTGTTTGTAGTACCTGCCAACACTCTTAGATTTAAATGCATCACATAAGCATTTTTTTCTCCAATAAATCTTGCTGCTGTAAATAAATCAAATTTTGTTTAAAACAGCGTTAAATCTAAAGTCCATCACCCAGGATAAGGTTGTGATAACATTTGTTGTGATCAATTTTATAGCCACATCAATAAAATATAACAAGTATATACATTCCTAAAACACATTGTAACTTACATTTACATATATTATTTTATAAATAACAAAGAAAGACGTAAGGTTTACCTTGTAAATCAAGATGCCGTTTTTATTTAAGTGTACAATAGTAATGTATCTATACGCTAAGTGGTGTCTGTATTATGCACACCGCCATTGTAATGGTCACATACCATCGCAGCGATGACTTAGCCTTGTATTTTGTAAATTAAACTCTTAGTTTATATGCATGTAACATTCTGTGCATTAACAATGTTTTGTTCAGCGATCTTTGCACTACGACAGTTGTAGATCAATGTTATACTTTAACACTTATGATCAATTTAGCCTTAGATCTCTTGGAAGAACGTAGTCTAGGAACGTGATCCACAGAACGTAACACGGGTATGCACAAAAAGTGTAACTGAGATTACACGTAATCAAATATATTATGTGTACAGTTTGAACATATGTACAGATACCACTTGGCGACCAAGCCAAATGCTAGATTTATTGTAAACTGTACATTTCACACAAAAAACTGTTTTGTGGTTGGGTTTGAAACAGGTTTCAACAATGTTTCAGTTATATGGCAGTGGCAAAGTTTATGGCAGGAGAAAAGTCAGTGTGGTTACGCCATTCAGTGAAACCTGCTAGCTTTGGATGGTACCTACAAACCAATAGTGTTACTGTGTTACAGCATCCCACTTTATCCTCACTGCACGTTGAAAGGTTTCCAACTCGGAGAATGACGCCGATCTCCCTGGACGTTTTTAAACATCGAACGTTTGGTTCGAAGGCCAGCGCGCTAGCCACTGCGCTACCCCTCCCCAGCAGTTTGGAATAGATAACTTGTACATTTTAAAAACAATATTTATGGAGGCATTAATGTCGTAACAGTAAATACATAATTCCAATCTGGGATAATTCATCCTTGATTATCCAGGTTATGTTTTCATTTTACTCCGAGACATACACATTACAAGGAAAATTCTCAAACCTAACGATTGATAAATGCTTTGCACTCAAACACATGCTATTTGTTCTTAATTTAAAGACATGTAGTATTTTTAAATGTGGAATTCGCGGTGTAGCATGGATGGATTCAAAGCAGTCATGACAAATGTCCCTGAAGTATTTGTTAACTTGTAAAGTGCTGAGCACAACATTTGCTTATTTTTATATTAAAATTCCAACTGAAACACGCTGTTGAAAACCTATCCTGCAACTATTTGTTTAAAAGAGCTCCTACAGGATAGGTTTTCTACAGCACAAGGTGGTCACAGTTTTAAGACTACCTAAAATCAGATTAGCACTTTAAGGGTTAAAATAAAGAGATTTACCGTTGCATGGATAATGATAGATGCTGATCTGTTAGAAGATGCAAAACCATTAGCATTGTCACGCACATAATGATTTTCAATGACAGTGCATGCCAGCATTAAACATTTTTGGTGTAAAGAAGCGAGCTATATACCCAGTGGTCATTGTGCCGCTCCTCACAATTTACTTAATATATTATTTTAAAGTAAAATACACGTTTTGAAGTAAGCATGCCTTTTCACCCTCCAGCAAGGTGTCAAATCATATTAATTTCGCCTGGATGCGTTTTCCAAACTCTAAACTGACATTCATTTTGCAGTCACTGTAAGGCTGCAAGACCAGGCAGCCGTTTCAAAAAGCTATCGTCATAAATCTTTTCACTGTGGCAATGTTTTAAGTTTACAAATGCCCAAACGAGTTTTGGCAGTAATCTAAACACCGGACTTAGAATTATGGTTTAAGACGTCGTAAATTTACGACAGCTTTGTGAAATGGTCTGCTAGTCATGTAAAGTTTATGCTCTGCACATCGATAAGACCAAATCCATTTTCTCCAGAACAAATTGAATCCTTACAATATACATTCTTATCTTTCAGTATTTTTACATTAATAGTGTGTTTTAAATTGGATCGCACTGTAAATAACTTAAATTAAAAATAAAAACAGAACACAAAAATTCTAAATACATGTTGCCTGTTTGTTTAAAACAAATTCCAAGGACTTTGGTCTCTGTGTCATTGCCCATGGTTGGACTGTATAAATGACTCTGAGGAACTTTGATGCATATTATCTTGACAATATTGCATGGGAACGCGGTGTAACTCATCTCTCTTCAAGGTGCTACTGTGATAGACTAACCACAAGCTTGAATTTCACCAGAACACTGTAGGCGGTGGCAAAGTGATTCAGACTGCAAAACTTTCAACTCTCGGAGTCTTTTATTCCCTCCAACCCATTGTTGGTAAGGCATGTGATTTCACTTTCGGATTGCTGACTGCATATGAATGTCATAATCTGTTGAAGCAAACAGGCTGTTGGTAATCTCTCTTGTGTCAATGGACATACCATGTTGCAGTTGGACTCATCATAATACCTTCTCATGGCTGGTGGTAGCAGAGTAGATTGCTGATTGTGCTGGATCACTGGACACTTCTCACTGCGCCGACCGGCCACTTCCATTTGGGCCCCATCCCTCAAAGCGGTCTTAGTGTTAAGATGATCGTAAGTGATTTTTGAAACAATGTCCTGTGGAGTTGTTTCATATCACAGACTAATGACTGTCATAGTTTAGAGATCGGTTTGGAACTGGGGCCAAATGGCACCCGTTCCAAAGCGATCTCTGCGCTACGACAGTTTTAAGCCAATGTTATATTTGAGCACTTACGATCAACTCGGTTCAAGAGTGTTTGAGGAACAGGACCCTGTTTGCTGTACAAATACCTGCTTGAACTTTACCAAGACACAGTACCATAGATTCTCCACCTGTCCGCCTGTCTGTCTGTCTGCCTTTGTTAATTATTCAGTCTCATCACGTCCATAGGAAAGGTTGTGCATTTGAGGTTCAAATAGACCAGTGGCTGTTTGAATTCATTAAATTGAACTGTCAGATTTGAAGCTCAGTTGAGGATGTCTTGGATCAGAGTTACGTTGCTTCTTGTGGTCCATTGAATGTCTCGTGTTGACAAGATTTGTACAGTTAATGCATATGCCAGGTGTTTTTCTGTCAAGCTTTCTTAGTTCCAGGAGACTAATAAAAATAGTTACAAAGGATTTCTCTTGAACATAATTTTCGTCGTGCTATGACAACCAGTGATACTTGAAAAACTCCTGGCGCTAAGAATGCTGGTAGAAAGACTTCCAAGAAATTGTTTAATCCCTCCTGGTGTACAACAGTTAGAGTTGCAACATTATTGTTCGTATGAATTTGAATATACTTGTCACTCATCTGTATATAATGTTCATACTCTGCAAATTAGACAAAGCATTATGCACTTGTTTTCATACTGGCACCAGTAGGACATCAACATCCACCTCTAGAGATTGTCAATACATTCTGAGTTTGAAGTCCCAGAGCTTTTAAATTGTTTATCAGTAATTTGAGTTAGATTTTCGTGTATACATTGTGGGGCCATGTTTCTCTACATTCAATGAGTGATAGGTATTGGAGTTTTCGCAATAAGAAAAGAATATTTTGATTTCCTAAAGGTAATATTTGCTGAAATGTTGCCTATTTGGAAATATGAAGAGCCCCCTTGTTTAAGAAACCTGGGCCCTGTTCCTCAAAACATTCTTGGACTAAGTTGATCATTTGTGCTAAAATATAACTTTGGCTTACGACTGTCGTTGTGCAGAGATCGATTTTGAACCGGTGCCATTCGGCACCTGCACTACGACAGCCATAAGCCTATGATAAGAAACAACTCCGCAGGACATTGTTTCAAAAAGCACTTACGGTCAACCTAGCCTAAGATCGCTTTGAGGAACGAACATGCCGTTAATGGCTGTAATATTGCCCAAACAGCGTAAAACAATAACTCACTCACGCTTTGAGGAACGGGGTCCTGGCGAACAGATTATGAACACACTATTATTATATAGTCTGTTGGTGAAGGGGAAATAACATGTTATGTTCCAACATTAAAATGTATTACCAAATACTGGATTTAGGTAAAACAGAGGTGGACAGAATATACTGTTCGATTTGCTGTAGAAACACTGGTACATAAAGCACGTGAAGTGGAGACCAATACACCAGTGTAATGACAAACCTTCCTGTATGCAAACATATGTAGATCGTACCATTGTCAATACCTTGTTCCATATCATTCTGTTATTGCTTGGTATTGGTTTTATCAACTTCAGTTATTTAACAGGTCTGTAAACCATTCCTATGTCTCCTTTGTTTCAAAGCACATACCATGTAATAGTAATTCATTTATATAGGTCTTGGTTTCTAACTGTAAGCTGTTTAAAGGTGTAACCAGTCACAGATTTAAAATTAAGCAGCTTTAGACTGTACACAGTAATAGACTAAATTGTTTATCTTGTTAAGGAAATAAGTTCTTATCTTATCTGTGCTGTATATTTATATATATTGTTAGATACACACAACAGAAAACTTGCCATAGATCTGTACTGTTTTCACCCAATATTTGGTATGCTTGGATGTCATTGTATTGGTACTGTGTATTTGAAGACCTGACTTATTCTAGTCCTGAAAATAACATGCTTCTCTCTTACACCTAATGTTAAGAGTTAAAGTGGCATCATATCTTCATTTGTCAACATCATTGTCTTGCATCCAACTGAAATTTGTTGAAAACCTGTCCTGGGTCCCGTTCCCCAAAGCTATCATAAGCTAAGATTGATTTTAGTTCAAATTTCTTCATCACTGTTCAACAATTCCTAAGAGAGCTCAGGATAAAGCAAGGTCTTGTTTCACAAAAATGTCATAAAGCTAAGATGTTTTACTTTCATCTTAGCGCTCTCGTTACGAGAGCTTCAAGATAGAAGTTAAGATGCCTTAGTCTTACAAGAGCTTTGATGATTGGGGTTTCGTAATTATTGATTTTTAGAGTTCAAAGAACGAAGCTTTTTTAAATAAGCTACTACAAGGATAGGTTTTCAACAACATTAGGTGGCGACAGTTTGTTTCAACTCAATTTAGTGGTCTAAGAGTTATGGAATACATGATATAAAATGTGTTCACTGTTAATTTAGTTGCTTTTAAAATAGCTTTAAGTTAGGCCACACTTTTTTTATTCCATGCTTTACGGATTTTTGACAGCATTATTCTTGTTTGGTCGGCGTTAAAATTTTTTTTAAAAAAATTGCGATTTCAGATTATTTTTTTTACCCCTAAGAGTGTTTCACAATGAGTAGGTGGGCACAAAAAAAACCAAGAAGACATGCTAAATTCGTATCAACAAGATGATTTCTTTAGGTAGGCTTCTATTTAAAAATGTTTTTAGTTTTAATTGTCGGCAGTATTTTAAAAATGACCAATTCCCAATTATTTTTTTCCCACTGTCACCAAATTTACGGTTGGTAGATCCGTAAAGCAAGAAATAAGTGTGGCTTTAGAAATTATTTGTCAATAAGAACAAGTCAATATGAATTTGTGCCGCAGCGATATAATTGAAAATGTTTTGAAAACGGTGTTAAACCCTAACTCGCTCACTCAAGAATTTGTGTTTGTCCGGTGTTATATAAAGATAGACTAAAGGTGAAATATGGACCAAAGTTTCCAAGAAGATTCATTACTTGTTACTGTGAGTTAAACTAAACAGTTTGACTATAACCACTGTTGTAATTTAGACCCTTTTAATGTCTGATGCTCATGGTATCGGAACATTTTTTTGTATGATCTCGAGTGGGAGTATTAGGTTGAAACTACCTTTTTCATCCCCTACCCTCTTAAATCCTATTATGTAGGAACAAGCTTGATATTTTATTTATGTGCCAAGGAACCATTATCTTACTTCTGAATTGACTTTACAAGTACACGGTTGTTAAAGTGCTGATTGATTTCAGCAGGACTTAAAATTCTGACCACCTTCAGCTCTTGAAAACCATTTCTGTCGTAACTTGTTTCAAATATCTTTGGCAGGAGTTCTTTTAAACAAATTAACAAAATATGTTTTCAACATCATGTTTTAGTAGGAATTTGGTCACTAAAATGGGCAAATGTTTTGCTCTGCACTTTCAGGATTAACACTTACTTAAAACTGATGTCAGTTGCCTTTGTGAGACTGTAGACAAACACACTGATAAAATACACTATTTGTGCGCAAGAAGTTAAGCAATTTAGTGCTGCTTATACTTATGCACTGCTATTACTTAAGCTCTGACTGCAGCGAAATACTCTGGACCTTGGTCGTTGCAAAATATTAGTGTCCATTTTATAGACCAGTCATTTATTATAAATATTAAAAACAAATGATAATGCTTAAGACAGGACAAACATTTAATTTAAGGGGAAATCTAAAATATAAATATGGCAGATTTTTATTTATGACTTGCAGTGCAAGGGTCTTGTGGTTGAAGGGGAGGGTCACAAAAATAATGACATTTTAGGGTTTCAGATTTTAAAACAAGGGAGAGTAAGTGGTCACCATCTCATCCCATTTGTAATAAAAGACAAGTCTCTTATTTCCAAAGTTTGTAAGATTTAACCCTCGGACTGCTCAACTGATTTTTGTTATATCTGTTGCTATGTGCACTTTATGCGACAGAAGCTTTTTTGAACCATTTACCACAAGAGTTTTTCAGCATTCTCCCTTCTTAGCCCTTGAAGTGCTGAACTAGGAATAGTAATATCTAAAACTGCGATTAACTTTTACTATTGAAAACCTATCTTGTGGTAATTTGTTTGAAAGAGCTCCTTAGCAGCTCTTTCAAATTACACTATCTGAAAAAGTGAATATTCTATCACTTTACATGTTTGAGTCTTATGTGGGATTTGAACCCACACCCTCAGGCATCAAATCGCCAACACTGGGCATACAAATGCCATAACCATTCAGCCACAGGGACTTCACATTATTTATATTGAGTTTTATCTCAGGATGAACAGTTTGTTATTTGATTAGTAAACCGATTTTAATAATCTAATGGCAACTACAAACTGTAATCCCTTCAAAAAAAGATAAACAATGTTTGGAACTCTTTTTAAACAAATTATTATTATAAGTTTTCAACAGGAACGTAAAGACTAAAATTGACATGTTGTGCACAGCGTTCTGAGGGTTAAAATCACAGGTTGAATTTAAAAAGTTTAATAATTTTGCTGTTCAGTTAATGTATTAATACTTTATATCTATGAAATTAATGATTATTTTGTAACTAAATAAGTACCAATGAAATATTGTTCAAAGTTTATTGTTAGTATTTATGGTTACTTCAAAATACAGTTGATACTCAAATACTGTTTACTGTTTATGGGAGAAAATTTGATGGTGGAAATATATATTGCTGTTCATATTAAGTCGCAGTTAAGCTTCAAGATTCCTTCTATATGTCATGTGCCATTATCAATTCAAGCGATACAAGCGATACAATTTTTTTCTATGCTTCAGGTGGTAAGTAAATTTCTTTGGCTGTTAACAACCAAGTATTTTTGAATGGCTTTTAGATTAATCCAGTACATATTCAATTAAAAATATTTTCAAAAAAAAAAGTAATTTGATAATGACACTTAGCAATACTACTATCAACCAATAATGGCAAAATAAGAGTAAGAATACTTTAGTGAGGGATCCATGTTTGGTGAGCCATGTGCCCTAACCTCCATCAAACATCCAGAAACCTAATGTCCAGAAACAGACAATCAGATGTGCATAATTATTTTTGACTTGAAGATGTCACCCAGATGGGAAACTGGTCAGTGTCGTGTTGTATGTCTAAAGGCACAGCAGTAAGGTTGAAGTAATACATCATATCGATGGACAGACACTTTGAATGCTTGTCAGGAGGAATGGATACCCAGGTGGTCAGTGCTCTCAGTACCGTTGAAAATGCCCTCATGAGGGCAAGCCATCTTGACTTTTATCTTGGTGCTCACGCTACAAGAGCGCTAAGATGAACGTCCAGATAGCTGGACCTTATGAGAGATTCAAAGAATGGGACCCTGGTCTGGTTTCATGTTGGATTGTATTTATTAAGCTTGACAGTTGTACATTTGATGTCAGTTGAAACTAGTCTGACCACCCAGGGGCACTGCAAGGAAGTCTTTTCTGTCCTTTACTCTTAATTGTGACATTATGATAGACTTGCATAAGATGCTAAATGCTATCAGATAGTTGCCTTTTATACATGTTTCTTTATGCTTGGTGGAAGTTTTGAACTTTATCTGACATGGTACTTTGATTTTCACTTTTGATATTGACACGTTTTAGGTGATAACTTTGAATATTCAGCTAAATGAATGAAAAAAAAACCCAAACAACTCTTAAAGATGTGTGTTCTGCTTGGATCTTAACTTGCATGTTTTGACTAAAAGGAAGCTAGTAAGCATAATTCACTTCAAAGGAAGTCAATTCTTGATAATTCAAAATTTCCAACCAAGGGCATGAGAGACATGTTGGTGCAATAATCCTTTTACAGAGATGGCAGTTGTTAAATTTAACTTTGATATGTAGCCAACTGTTTCTGTGATGCTATCTAATGCACAACAGAGTGGGGACAGCTTTATGCAATGTTTTATTTTCATTGACACCTGTTGCAAAGTAAATGAATTTCCTCTTGTATTGTTGTTTTGTTCGGTTCACTTCTTGTGGAATTTTATCATAAACATTGAGATGTACATTTCCAAAACGAAACCCAGCTCAAATTTGGGCTTTGATGTTAAAATGCTTGTTACCATGGTTATATCATTTGTGATTTAGTTTGCCTTTGCTGTTTGCATGCTCTATGTATACAACTGTAAAAAGAAAATACCACAAGCCCAAATTGTTCAAATAAATGGGCCTACATTTTTACCAAAACATCTTTGTTAAATTTTTGTTTTATTAAACTGTAGGATGGTATGCAATTTCTGGGAAATGATTTAGATTCGTGACCACCTAGTGTTGTTAAAAATCTATCCTGTAAAATCCCATGGGGCTCCGCGTCATTCTGTGTTGGAAACATTTCAACTGCAGTGAGGATAGATTGCAATGCTGTAACACAGTAACAGTAACAGTCTTGGTTCGCAGGTACCAGCCGAAGTTCGCAGGTTTCACTGCTTCACATAACCACATTGGTGATGTAGGCTTTTCTCTGCCGTAAACCCTGCGGCCGCGATTTTTTTTTATTTGGAAAAACAGCGTTAAATCCTAACTTATTCACTCGCCCGTTTCACAAATCTCTTCTGAGACTTAGTTTTAACTTTTATCTAATCTTAAGCCTTATGAGAGCTCTTGAACAGGACACTTCTAGCTAGCAGATGTTCGGAGCTAATTAAGCTGTCCGCAAACTATTAATATATACACAAAGAAACAAGTATCACAACACTCAGATATGAAAGCTGTTGGGTAACCATGTTGACATATATACAAGAAGGCAATCTTAAAATGAAAATATGGCATGTCATGCCCTCCATACTAGTCATGATGATATGCATGTCGAGCATGTGTCCATTCTACAGCACAAGGAAAGCATGTACCCCTTGCAAGTCATGTTTTGGAGATCTGTCACTGTATTGAGTAAAGATTATAATTCTTTGTTTCCTTTATCAGAATTCAGCAATGGGTCCTCGAAAACTCAGTACCGGGAAAAAAAGATGAGCAATGCAGTGAGTATGTCAATGAGAGAGTTTTCAAGGCAGCTGGGTCACCACCCTTCAGTCGAATGTTACGAAAACATCATCAGAGTAATGATGTCGAGGACCGCCAGTGTCCTGGTAGAGCTGGCTGTACCTCGGCAAGAGAGGATGCAGCTCTTGTGAGGATTGTACGGCGCTTTTCTTTTGCACCAAGCACTGTTTTGAAGTTGTTTTAAGCTGTTGGGGAAATAGTAGGGGTGCAACGATACACTTATGCCACGATACGGTACGTATCTCGATACACAGTGCACGATACGATACAT
>JAULCD010280714.1:0-16012 GCA_032361085.1 Calliostoma canaliculatum | reverse complement strand
TTTGTAGGCCAAATCCTTTAACCCAGTGACATGGTTTACGACGTCATAAAGTTATGACGTCTTCGTGAAACGGGGCCTTGTCTTAAGATTTCGAAAACCCATCATGTCGCAGTTTAGTTTTTGAGAGCGCTACTAAATGACTAATCAAGAACCTTTAAATCAAGTTAATTGTAATATCAAGGGAATCTTACCCAATATCTTCTGATATCAAATATATCAACACGAGTTGATACAAGTTTAAAACTGCGAGGCTTGCCGAGGAGATTTAAACTTTATCAACGAGTGTTGGTATATTTGATGTCAGGAGACACGAGGGTGAGACTCTATTTATCTTTCAAAATCAATTTACAACATAAATCAATCATGTTAAAAATGTTTTACTGACATTTTCTTATTCTGCCAGACGACGAGAACAATACTGCTGCATGCCCATTGTTACGTCACAATAATGGGACAATGGGTATGATGTCACCCTGTAGATATCGCTACAATGAAATGACATAAATTGTGACGATATCTCCTAGAAGGTATCGCTTGATCTCTCACAAGCGTGTTTCCTGTGGGAGCCAGTTTTTTTAATGATAAATAAATATGTTTGGTTAAAATCGTTGTATTATGTCTATTCTGAAGATGTTGAAAACCTATCTTGTGGTAATTTGGTTGGAGCGCTTTTTAATTCTTTTAAATTTTAACACAGTATTTTAAAAAAATTATTTGCTAAAATTATTATATTACATGAAACTCGATGGTGTTAAACACCTGTTCTGTGGTGATTTGTTTAAAAGAGCTCCCTGTGGGCGCTCTTTTAAACAACTAACCACAAAAAATAGAATGAGCTGAACAAATTACCACAGGATAAGTTTAACAGAAGAAGGTGTCCATACTCTTATGTACACAATCATTTAATTTTATTCATCTGTCTAATTGTTTAGTGTATATTTAATAAATTAATAGCTTAATGTTATTTGTATAATTGAATTGCCCTATTTACTTTAAAACTTAAATATAACCAATTCTTACTTCAAACTTAATGTCGATTTAGTAGTGTCTTGACAGCTACATTTTGATGGATATAACTGTCAATTATCACATGTGCATTGTTGCTTACACATTGGGATGTTGAAAACATTTCAGATGGTAATGTGTTTAAAGAGCTCTTCTCGGAGGAGCTGTTCTAAACAGATCACCACAAATCTAAATCGTCACCAGTTGACAAATACTTCAGTCTAATACCATGCCTTTATTAAGTCTTATACCTTGACGTTATTGAGTCTAATACTTTGATGTTATTAAGTCTGATACTTTGATGTTATTGAGTCTAATACTTTGATGTTATTAAGTCTAATACTTTGATGTTATTAAGTCTGATACTTTGACGTTGATAAGTTTAATATTTTGATGTTGTTAAGTCTAATACTTTGATGTTGTTAGGTCTAATACTTTGATGTTGTTAAGTCTAATACTTTGATGTTGTTAGGTCTAATACTTTGATGTTGTTAAGGCTAATACTTTGACGTTGCTAAGTCTATTACTTTGATTTGATCTAGTCTGACACTTTTACATGGCTACGTTTAATATTTTGAAGTTGTTTTGTCGAATAACTTGACATAGCTAAGTCTGATACTTAAACGTTGTTAAGTCTGATACTTTGACGTTGTTAAGTCTGATACTTTGACGTTGTTAAGTCTGATACTTTGACGTTGCCGAGTCAAATACTTTGACATGACTAAGCCAATACTTTGACTTTGTTTAGTCTAATACTTTGAAAATGCTAAATCTGATGCTTTGACGTTTTTAAGTCTAATACTTTGACATGACTAGGTCAGATACTTTGACATGTTCTTTAACATGGCCACGTCTAATACTTTGACAAAGCTAAGTCTGACATATTGACGTTAAGTCTAATATTTTTAAATGGTTGTCTCATACTTTGACATGGCTAAGTCTAATACGTTTATAAATCTAATACTTTGATTTTGTTTAGACTAATGTTTTGACATGGCCACGACTGATACTTTGAGATAGCTTAATCTGATACTTTGACCTCGTTAAGTCTGATACTTTGACCTTGTTAGTCGGATATTTTGACCTTGTTTAGTCTGATACTTTGACCTTGTTAGTCGGATATTTTAAAAATTGTCTGATACTTTAGCATAACAAAGTCGAATATTGTGACGTTTTTAAAACTAATACTTTGACGTTGTTAAGTTTATTATTTTGACATAGCTAAGTCAACAACTACGACAGTGTTTGGTTCCATGCTGAAAAAATTATAAGCCTACTGCTTTGAGACAGCCAAATGTGACGTTTTAATATTGCTAAATCTGATCCCATAAACTTGTACGGCGCTAAAACAACCTCAAAACACGTCCCTGTTTATTTTCCAATTCAAAAACAAATTATCCCCAAAAATTACAAATAGTTAAAAAAGAAATATCTGATACAAAAGCATTACCTTATTTTGAAACAGTAAAATTTCCAAATCTAACACATTCGCTAAATTGGATTTAAAATCAGCAGTACAAATATACGCACAAACAATTGTAGACATTTATAGCGGATTTTCATTAGTTTTTATGAGATTTCCTAAGAAAATCTCATCAAACCGATGGAAATCCGCTTAATAATTTTTTATAATTATTTCAGTGACTTTTGCACTGTTACATTTTTAATTTTAGTACCACAAAAATTGAAATAGATTTTATGACATTGCTGAATCTGACAAAAGAGCATTAAATCTGACACAAGAACATGAAACATCACACAGGAACATTAAACCTTAAATTTGATAGCGTCGGTATGCCTATGTATCCAATGTAAACATTCATATTTCAAAAACAATAATAAGTCTCACTACAAATAGATATTTTTAATATTAAAAATGTGTTATCCTACATTTCGTAACATTACAGCACATTCTAAGATAATTCTACAGATATATGTAATAAAAATTTCAAACTAAATTATTCGAACATTTTATTTTTGAAAATATATAATAATACAAACTATAATATGTTTTTAGACATTCAACCGAACTATTATAAAGTAGTTTGGTATATCAAACGCATAATGATGTACATCTTGTTCAATATATAAAAATTCACGTAACTACTTACCTAAGTAATGGACAAGACAACTTCTGTTCAAGTGACTAATCGCTTGCCAAACCCTTCGTTTTATACGAAAATCAATTATACAAGATTACGAAGGCAAACACAAAACCGTGTAACAAACCAACATGAACTGAATAAATACAATACGTACAGATGTTGAGAGAGTCTGTGTTGTGTGTGGCTCATCCAACTAATAATGTCACATTTCAAAGGCGTCAGAGTCTTTTGTAGTCTATGTTGGGTTTCTACTATGTAAGCACTTATCACAGGACAATTGGTTTGGTTTACAAATACAAAAAAATAGACACGTTTCTAAAACCTTTTCAAAATAATAATGCACGGTTTACAACAGTTATGGTTTACAAACGCTAAAATTGTTGTAAACGCTGCACTTTCCAAAGAAAAGCAGGTTTTTCTTTGGAAAGTGCAGAGTTTACAACGATTTTGACATTTGTAAACTAAAAACAGAGCCTAGTGCTATTTAAACATACAATTACAGATTCGTAAGGCATCTCTTCTTTGCTTAAATCAAGCATGACTTTTTTTTAGATGACGAAGGTATAACGCGAAGCAGATCACGTTGCGTGTTAAATTGGTCATGAGCTGAGTTTTAAACCTTTACCCTTTATATAAATGTATTTTATCTCAGCACAAAATTAATTAAAACTTTCTGATATGCACCAAATTGAATTTTAAAAAAGGCTTTCAATTTGCTTGAGTAATATTAAAATTGTTTTTATAAAATTAAGGATTCTAGGACAGCAGTGTTTTTCTCATATAAATGTGTTAGAATTGTGCAAGATTGTGACAAATTCGTCATTTTTTAAACGGTTTATGTTTCGTTTAGGACATGTATTTTCATAACATCGTATAATACTTACTAAATTAAAAAAAATTCATTTAGGACCCCAAAAAATAATGTTGTGGTTCCGATTACATGTCTTTAAAATTAAGGGTAGGTCGGTCGGGTATTTTATTTTTTTATCAAAATATTTTTTCCTGATATCAAATTTTAACCTTTAAAGTGCTGAGTGGATTTGAGCCAATCTTAAAACTGTGACCATAATGTGCTGTTGAAAACGTATAATGTGATAATTTGTTTAAAGAGCTCCTGTAGGAGCTCTTTTAAACAAATTATCACAAGATAGGTTTTTAACAGCCCGTATCAGTTGGAATTTGAAAACTAAAATCTGCAAATGTTGTGCTCAGCACTTTAAGGCCTAATAAAAATAGGTTTTCAGCTGCAGTAGATGATACAATGTTATTTTTTGTCATTATGATAATAAAAAAATAGGGTCGGCACCAAAAATGTAGGCACGGTCGGATAATCGGAACCACAACAATTTATTTTGGCCTAATTGCATTTTACCCGGATATTTTGTTCTGTTGAAAACCTAATCTATGTTAACTTATCCCACCATTAATGTCTCACATATGACCAAAAACTGTTTGCAATTATCCCGTTGTCGTGTATTATGTCATTGACGTACGTCAATAAACCTTTCGGGAACCTAAGCCTTGTGGTAAGTTTATCGCTGTTTTACGTTCAACCTGAACTTGTTGGAAACCTACCCTATGGTACACTGTAAAAATGTATAGGAATTATTCATCGGATTTCAATTGATTTGATGAGATTTTCATAGGAAATCCGATGAATAATTTCTATACATGTAAATTTTTTCTAGTAGTAGTTAATTATATCATTGTCTTACTACTAACTTAAGGTTAAAAGTCTCTCTTGCAGTAGTTTGTTGAACATATGTGACAGCTTTAACTCTAACTAAAAGATATACAACACATTGGGTATAATTTCACAAAGTCGTCAAAGGTTTAAAACATTGTAAACTATGTCACTGGATCAAAGATTCGTTTGTAAATGGCAAATGTCGTTGTGAACTGTGCACTTTCTAAGCAAAACTTTGGTTTATTCCTTGGAAAGTACACAGTTTAAATTTGTTTTATTTACATTGGTACACCTAACTCAATGGCCCAGTGACAAGGTTTACGACGTCGTAAATTTACGATGGCTTTGTGAAACGATACTTTCAAAACGCCTAACAGTATGGTTTGTACACAATACGACCGGCCTCCGTGGTGTAGTGGTTAGAGCGTCTGTGAATGTACCGGCCTCCGTGGTGTAGTGGTTAGAGCGTCTGCTCAGAAATCGGAGTGTGCGGTAGGTCGGTGGTTCAACCCCAGGCCGCGTAAGATCAAAAGACGTTATAAAAGTTGCACTCTTGCGATAGTTTGTCATGAGAACTGGTTGGCTCGGAGTCAGTATAATGTGTCTGAGTGAGATATTCATGTAAACTGCGACATAATATCTCCGTGAGCTAGCACGTTAAAAAATCGGTGAAATACCCGATCTGGTACAAGCAGACACACAAACATGCACATTAAAAGATTCCAGGAGCTCGGCATCACTCTCAGCAGTGGAGAACTGTTCCACACGGCTGTGGGGATAGGGTGCAATGTTAGCATCATCCTTGGTTCGTCAGTACCAGCCGATACTCGCAGGTTTCACAGAGCCACACTAGGTGTTACCCCTGCTGTCAAATCTGACCGCCGTGATATAACTGAAAAATTGTTAAAAACAACGTGAAACCCTAACTCACTCACTCACTCACTCACTCACTCACCTACATGCAGCGTGGAGAAAGCGCAACAGGGCAGTAGGACTGGTTTTAATGAGACACTCGAGACAAGGGTCATTGGAAGAAATCACCACAAACACACCCCCTGACCTTACATTTGGGGTCAATGTATTATCTTGTTGCATCACAATAATATAAATACACACAACAACAAAATTCCGCCAAAATACCTTTTATTTAAACTATGACACTTTACCGCAATATATCTTGCAGTTCACAGAAAGAACACACACACACACACACACACACACACACACACACACACACACACACACACAAAAGAGGAGATTATATGGCGGTATTGCGATACCGCGAAAAGACGGCATGGCAATAGCACAACACGATGTGGCGATATTATGTTGTGCTGTCGCCATGTCGTGTCGTCTTATCGCGGTATGGCCAAATCGCGTGGGTTATAGAACGCGATATTGTGATGGCCCCTCTCGGCCACCATAGGAGATTACTTCATCCACTTTTCAGTCCAGGATGAAGGCAAAACTAAGAAATACAACTGTGGTCTGAGACCATGGGCCCGTTTCACAAAGACCTCTTAACGACGTCCTAAACCACATCACTGGGTAAATAGATTTTTTGGGAAAGTGCACAGTTTACAACTATTTTTTTTGCATTTGTAGACCATTCTATTAACCCAGTGACACTGTTAAGGACGTCGTAAATTTCATGATGTCTTTGTAAAACGAAACTATGTCTAATTTCGCGTAGGGCTAGCTTCACTTTTTTGCACTGGGCTGATCTTATTTATGTTTGCAGTTTGAACAGATTTCCGCATCTGTAAATTGAACCCGTAGGCCCAGTGGTTTAGTGAAGCTTGCATCATACGGAAACATTAGGTGGACTTTTATGATATTTAAAACACAATTCTGAGGTAAAACGGGACTAAATGGGTTTATGTTTATTATTAGCCGTTTTCTCATCACTAACAAGAAAATAAAAGAGATGTGTTTTTAAAAGAAAAAATTGACAGTTCATGTTTTGTTCAGAAAGTTTTACTTTTGCTTTCTCTTACAAGTGTTTCATGTAGAAATTTAAGCTTTTAATTTTGTTATATTTAGTTTAACCCTCAGGTCGTTGTATTGATTTGAGTCAGAACACAACAATAAAAACAACATCGACAACGACAGAAAAACAAGAAAACAAAGAAAACAAAGAAAACAAAGAAAACAAAACCAAAAAACCACAACAACACCAAACCTACTTATCTCCAAATGAAGCAAATTTGTCATCTACTCACTGACTCCAATTAAGATCCAAAGCTTAAAGACAAGTTGTCAATTTTCACAGAATGAATTAAGTTAGGTATTGATAAACTAAATCTAAGGCCCTGGTGCCTCACTATTCGGGAATTAGAAAATGCGTATTCTGGTTGCACAGATTAGGCGTGAACTTGACAAATTGGTTCGGATAACAAATACACACAGTTATGCAAGGCGTGTACTTGTCAATATAAACAAATTTTCCTAGGACAACTGCGTAGTGTTGAACAATTTTGATATTTGTAAACCGTACTCTTAGTCCAAGCGTTTTTATTGGTTCAACGCATTTTTTTCAGAACTACAGAAAGGTTAAAATTATAATATTAAATATTTTAATATAGTTGTTCTAAAATTTACGAATCTATTGACCTTTTGAAACACAGCAACACCAGATTTCAAAACTACAAATGCTTCTAAGTACGCTTCTTTCATTTTGCTGTCATTGAATATATAGTTATCTCCCTTTCATTACATATTGTACAGTATCTTAAAATAATAATTATTACCGTTATAAGCATAACTGTATTTTCCTTTTTTTCCATTTTAATGTTACTTATTAGCTGTATATCTACATCGTCACAATACTTCATACTGATTACATTATTTTTGTAAGTGGCAATTATTCGGTGCATTCCCGTGTGGGATTCGAGCGCAGACCACTCAGCACCAAATATCCAGTATGAAGTAGCCCAGCATTTAAACTTGATAACTGTCTAAATGACATATCCATTTATTGCCAGCAACTATTTGATTTGTGTCAGAGGAGTACTGAGCGTAATTCCCCCTTAACTATCAATTTGTGGACTTCGGTGTTAAGGAAGTCCCTATAAAACGTAATTGTTTTCAAAAGTTTAAAAAGGGTTTAGTATTGAATAATCTAGTTAATATATTGGAATATTTAATATTATTATTTTAAACGCCTTCCATGCGTTTTTAGAATTATCAGGAAATATTGTTGATCGAACACAAGGCTTCTTAATTAGCGACTGACTAGTGTGTTATTATAGGGCTGTGTATTCCTTCACATCTTGTATTGCGATGTATTGCGATACACGTCTGTATATTGCAATACACATTGATAAATACACCTGGAAAAAGGCTAAACATCCCCTGATATAACCAGTTAGAATATATTATTATAAAGATCAAACTGTTTGACAATAATCATTATGGTAAGAATGGTGTTTCATCGTGAGGATGTGACCAATGATGCTTGATGGTGACGTCAGAGCTGGGCGTGCTATGCGCGTACAGCATGCTTTCCATGTACAAAGGCCGATATCTGAGGCACAAAGATGCAACTTATCGGAGTGCATTTCACAGGGATGTCTTAAGCGGCCCATACACGATAAATTAAATTGCGCAAGTCTGGTTGCACAATATAATTGACAATTTTTGGCTGCCCACACACGGCTAAATATAATTGACAATTTAATTGCGTAAACCAGGCTCATTTTGATCTCGCTATCCGTTGAGATAGGATGGGGGATTTTGACCCAGCAATCGCCGTGGCAGTTGCTCTTGCTGTAGAAGAGGAAAAAAGCCTTTGAAAACCCACCTTTTTGTACATTGGGCCCCAAACAATAAATGTTGTGGTTTCGATTACATGTCTTTAAAATTTAGGGTAGGTAGGTCGGTTGGGAATTTTATTATTTTATTGAAATAATTTTTTTCTGATATCAAAGGTTAACCCTTAAAGTGCTGAGTGGATTTCAGCTAATCTTAAAACTGTAACCACCTTGTACTGTTGAAAACCTATCCTGTGATAAAGGAAAGAGGATTTTATTGCGCAATTTAATTGACGGTCACCACACACGGTCAATTAATTGTACATTTAAAACACTTGCGCAATAAATTATCAAGCAGAGTTTGACTAGCTCAATACAATTGTGCAAGTCATCAATATCGCCCATACACGGTCAATTTAATTGTCAATTATGTATAATTGCGCAGTATAATTGATTGTGGATGGGCCGCTTTAGACGGACCAGATGCCTGGTACTCCAGAGGACCGACAAGTTGACTGACGTCGGCCCCGGCCTCCACAAGTGCCTTAAAACTGTGAACCATGGATTTTAAAAGGGTACTTTCACACGCAAACCTGAAACCAGGGACCTGGGGTTAAGGGTCGGAGGGGTACAAGGTCAAAGTTACACGTAGTTTAAACACACACTATTTTCTGTCATGTCAGTTGACCTGTGATTTTTACTAAAAAAAGTTGAGTTTCTTTTTTCTTTCCTTTAATGTTTTTTTTTTAATTTAAAAGGTCCAATAGAGTCTGTCTGACAGATAGTGATTGCAGTTTTTTTTATTATTTACAAAGCCATCATGACCATACACGTTATTTGGGGAGAAAGTGCACAGTTTACAACGATTCTTTTGCATTTTTAAGCAAACCCATCAGTTAAATTAGTTAAAAGATTGTACTTGTTGATAGGGAAAAAAATTCAATCCGATTGAAATAGCCCACTTAGGCTTAGAACCTTTCAGCTAGCTCCTTATCTTGTGTCAGCATGTATCGGTAAAACTCGAACTTATAATTAATTTTCATCTCATGACGTTGTTCATTTAACTACAGAAAAGTTGGGGTGCCATGGTCTGCCCCACAGTATATGAGTTCATGGTATCTCGAGGGGCGACTGTGTAACGAACAAAGAAGATGGTTCTGTTTTTGTGAATCTTCTTTGTTTCCAATAAGGCAAAACAAATATAATTTTGTGGTTCCGATTACATGTCTTTAAAATTTAGGGTAGGTCGTCGGGAATTTAATTTTTTCCTGTAGGAGCTCTTTTAAACAAATTATCACAGGGTAGGTTATTAACAGCCTGTATCAGTCTAAAATATGCAAATGTTGTGCTCAGCACTTTAAAGCTTAATAAGAACAAATAGGTTTTCAGCTGCAGTAGATGATACAATGTTCTTTTTTGTCATTATGATAATAAAAAAAGTAGGGTCGGAACCCAAAATGTAGGCAAGGTCGGGTAATCGGAACCACAACAATTTTAATTTTTGGCCTAATGTAACGTTTCAATGGAGACTGCGAAATGTTATAGGAGCTTTGAACAAATTAGCACACAGCAAGTTTTTAACAGCCTTTTTAGATCGGAATTTGGAGAATGGCATGGACAAATGTTGAGCCTGTCATTCAAAGGGTTGAAATAGCTGATTTTTCTCACGAACAAACTAATAAACAACAAACATCGACAGATAAAACAGAGAAATGCTGCTGCTTTCGTAAACTGAAAGTTACACATGGATTTATATAGAAATAGGTTTTCATACAGACCCAAACTTAGTTCCGAAGATTCAGGCTGCTGCCAATTAAATAGATAATTACAGTTATTATTATTTTATGTAGTTACTATGGTTACTGACAAGTCGCTAGTGAGAGCACTAAGATAATAGTAAAAATGTCTCAGCCTTACAAGAGCTTCCATGAAGTTTATGTGAAGCTAAGATATCTCAATTTATTTAACAATCGGAACCCTCTAAATCTTGAATTTTACATGATGTTTGCTTGTGATTTCACTTTGATTAAAGATCCTTGATTTCAAACATGGATGGCAAGGTGTTTAAAGTAGATACCCTCCAAATCTTGACCTAAGGTGATTTCAGAGATTACTTTAAAAATTGAATACTAACATTGCCAATACTTTTAGGTGGGATGCTATAACTGTGAATAAATGTAAGATTAAGAACCCACGAGACTGACAAGCAGAAAATGAGATTAGATGTATTTAATCCTTACAGCATCAAGTATATCAGGGGAATAATTTAAAAACAGCATTAAAGCTTTAATAAGAGATGCAAGGTCACCTTAACATGACAGAAAGTATTCTGTGCGTATTATTCCTATGGATGACCTTGGACCCTTCTGACCTCTCGTTTCATGTACCCGCATCAAAGTTCTCTTTATAAAATAGCAATTTGCTATTTAAGGGTGCTTGTGGTGGCTAAATGATGTTGCTTTTGCTCTGTTTTATAAGCCCCTCAATTATTTAGAGATAATTATGGCAGGGTGCATCTTGCACAGCTGTAAACTGATTTGTTACTGCTGCGGTAGATTCACGTGCATCTCATGTTGTTTACATGTCTATTTCAGTGTGCTAGCGAATCATTGTTTTATGTTTCGAGTCTTCCGACACTGCACTTTATTTAAAGAAGCAGGGTCGCGTTTTTTCATTTGATTTTTGGTCTGTCCTGACAGATAATAATGTTAATATTTTTATTTACGAGTTAAAATTCTGACTCGAATTTTGTGCTGTAAGACTTTCCTATAAATACAGGCTGTTTTCAGCTTCGTGACGAGTGACAGTGTTAGTAGTACTTCCATGCTTTTCATACTGTTAGTCTTTATGCAAATCACTTATTTTTTGCTTCAGTAATGGGTACCGTTTTACAAAGCCAATGTATATTTATGACGTCATGAACCATGTTACCGAGTCAGTGGGTTCGTTTTACAAATGCCCCAAATCGACGAAACTTTCAAGAGTAGTTCAACTACTTCACAGGGCCCCGTTTTACGAAGACGTTATAACTTTCTAAGCCATATCACTGGGTAAATAGATTTAGTCTACAAATGCAAAAAATAGTTGTAAACTGCACTTTCCAAAAAAAACCAAGTTTTTCTTTGGAAAGTGCACAGTTTAAAACCATTTTTTTGCATTTGTAGACTAAATTTATTAACCGAGTGACATGGTTTACAACCTTGTAAAGTTAAGCCGTCTTCGTAAAACAGTGTATGTTGATTCCAGAAGCATGTGTAGAAACTTTTGCAAAAATCAAAGCGATATTTATTGTTGTCAATGATATGTTGTCAGTGTATATCAGTAAAAATCAAACTTATAATTAATTCTCATCTGATGAACGTTATTCATTTAACCACAAAAATTTGGGTGGCATGGTCTGCCCTACAGTATATCGGGATTAATGGTATCTCGAGGGGTGAAAGTGACGAACAAGGGAGATCGTTCTGTACATCTGCATCTTTTTTGTTTCAAATAATGTGATGTTTAAGTCAAGACTACCATATGCTGTAGGAGCTCTTTTAAACAAATTTGCAGGTTTTCAACAGCCTTCAAAACTGGAATTTGGGGAAATGGACAAATGTTGAGTCTGGTATTGAAAGGGTTTAAAATAGCTGATTCTTCTCACAAACCAACTAATAAACAACAAACACCGACAGATAGAACAGAGAAATGCTGCTGCTGCTTTAGTACACTGAAAGTTATACATGGATGTATATAGAAATAGGTTTTCATACAGGCCCAAACATGGCGCACAAGCTTCAGGCTGCTGCCAATTAAATATACAATTACATTTTTTTTCTTTCTTATTTAATGTGGTTACTATGGTTACTGACAAGTCGCTGATGAGGTTCGCCAGAAGAAAAGTATGCATAATGTAATCATAGACTTATATATCTCTCTCAAACACATTAAATACAGAAGTTATGTGCATAAGTTGTAGTGTGCTTCACAGGCACTGTTGTCATAGCAACCAGGAAAATGTAAATAATGATATACTAAACAGTTTGTTACACAATAATAATTCAAAATACAAACAAAATCTTAAATAAGATATTCTAAAAAGTAAACTAGTGTAACCAATCATTTAAACAACCAAACTATTTCAAATGTATTTTTTCTTTAAAATGTTAACCCTCAGAGTGTCAGTGAAGTCTTGTGTCCAAAACACCATTGAAAACCTATTCTGTTGTAATTTGTTTATAAGAGCCCCTTTCAGGACCTCTTTTAGACAAATTACAACAGAATAGGTTTTCAACAGTTTATTGTAGACAAAATGTAATATTTATTAAAACCAATTCACCACTTTAGGGTCAATACATTACTGTAGCACGCACTTCAAGCTTAAAAAAACAAAACTACCTGAGCACATGGATTGGTTACTATGGAAACAAAACAGGTACAACAGTGTAAGTTATTCTGGAAGGAACAAATTCATTGCATTCATAACGGAACCTCTTTAGTAAAAACCCTGTACAAAGGGGAGTAATATTTTTCATTTACATTTTACCATAAATAAATTCGTCCTACTATACTCAAACTTTAAAGTCAGTTGACACGTCACAAACTGCCAAATCAACAAAAATACTATAATACACACAAAAATTGTTTCCATTTCCTAAATATGGTTATTTTATATTATATATTCCAGTGCAATAAATTATGTAATATTCCCGTACAATAAATTATTATGAAATACAGATGTTAAATATGTTCAGCATATATTGTACTTTTCCATATTTCATAGTAAGGATATCTAATAAGACATTCAGTCAACCCTTAGAGTGCTGAGTGCAGTATTGTTTAAATTCAGCCATAAATAGGCTGTTAAAATTCTATGCTGTTGTGATTTGTTTAAAAGAGCTCCTTTCAGGAGCTCTTTTAAACAAATGACCACTGGATAGATTTTCAACAATTGGACAGAGTTTATAGTCATGCTGAATTCAGCACAACAAGGGTTAACTAATAGATGAACATCCTACACTGTTAGGGGTGTTGGGATGTAAGAGGGGGTGATAGATTCTGTGACCGGAAAAGAGACAAGGCATTTAATTCAGTATTAGCTTGTTGTCATCTATCTTTCGGACTCAAGAAAATTATCAGAACTACAACACTGCATGCACAACTCAATGTTCTTGGCGGCCATTTTGGTGAAATGATTCAACTCAAGAGTTCCTGACATTTTGTCCATTCTGGTGTACAAAATCCAACTAAATAGGCAGGTAAAATCCTTCCCTGTAGTAATTTGTTAAAAAGAACTCCTGGGAGAAGTTCTTTTAAACAAATTACCACTAGATAGGCTTTCAACAGCATAAACTGGTCAGGTTTTAAATCTAATCATAATCACATGACTGTTACAAGAAATAAAGTCATGTTTATTGTGGTTAATTTACATTTCTCAGTTATTTGCCTGTGTTAAATTTCAACCTAAAGGGGCTTCTGGAAATCTATTCAGTGGTAATTTGTTTAAACAAGGTCCTGAAAAGAGCTGAAAATATGTTCTTAACCGTTAAAGTGCAGAGTTCAATAAATACTCATTTTGGGTTCAAAATTTCAACAAAATTAAGCTGTTGAAAACTTATCCTGTGGTGATTTGTTTAAAAGAGCTTCATCAGGAGCTCTTTTCAACAAATTACCGCAGGGTAGGTTTTCAACAGCAGAAGGTGGTCACAGTTTAAAGATCTGTGGAATTAATTAATTCTTCCAAGGGTTAATACAATCCGTCACAGGTTTAAGTCCTACTGACTGTAATACAGGGCCCCATTTTACGAAGACGTCATAACTATACGACGTCATAACTATACGTCCTAAACCATGTCACTGGGTTAATGGATTTGGTGTACAAATGCCAAAAATGGTTGGAAAGTGTGCACTTTCCAAATTTTTTTTTGCATTTGTACACCAAATCTTTTAACCCTCTAATATGGTTTAGGACGTCATAAGGTTATGACGTCTTTGTAAAACGGGCCCCAGGACTTAAAGGGTTAATTCTCTCCCACAACACACAGTGTTGTTGTAGTTCGCGACATCTCTGAGTCCTTTGGATGACGACATGAGATTTGACTGCAGGACAACATCATCTTTGCACTACTGGGACAAGCTGGCCACAGACTGACCAACACATGGACAGCAATAAAATAACTTCAAACACCCATTTTGGGCAATTATGACATGGTTTATAATAAAATATATTTTATCAGTAAGATCATGTAGGTCTCGAACGTGACCTAAATTGTGCTAATGTTTTATTATCTCTCATCTGGTGTTGTGTTGCCAATCGCTTGAATATCACATGAATATAGTGAAGATAAGACATCTTAACTTTCATCTTAGCGCTCTTGTAACGAGACCGCTAAGATGAAAGTTAAGATGTCTTCGCTTACAAGAGCTTCCATGAAGTTTATGTGAAGCTAAGATATCTCAACTTTTATCTTAGCATTCACGTGATGAGAGTGCTAAGATGAAAGTTAAGATGCCTTCGATTCAACTTCATGAAATGGGACCAAGAGTCTGCAGAGGTATTAACATAGCAAATCCTGTACAAACTCATGCGATGATCGGCCATCGTGAGTTTACATTGACTAGATAGATGGAAACAAAAATAAATACAGCACTGACAATCTAATAGTAAAGATTCTGACACTGAAACCTGTCAAAAAGAGAATCCAGCCCTCTTTATTTCAGGAAACCTTGAACTTGGGTCAAATACTTTGAAAAAATGTACTCAGCTTTGTGACTTTATGTTGGTACTTGATTAAAACAAGGATGAGAAGATACTTTGCAACACAGGATAGATTTTTCACATTAACAGCACAAGCTAGTCACAGTTTAAAGATGTATTAACACATTAAGGTCTATTAAAATAACTTTTAAGTGCAACTAAAATCTATTCAGTACTTTCAGGGTTAACTCAGTGCAGATAAACTCAAAAGTTAATTTCAGGATGGCCGGAAAAAAATAGAGAAAAAACCCAAAGAACATCACATTCCGCTTTATTATGTTTGACAGATTTCGTATAAATCAATGTCCACTCAGCTTTAAATACACATCTTCATACAACTTTAACCCTACTGATGCTGACAGTAAGCAAAGCACATCTAGGAACTCAAATTGGTTCATTTTATGGGCAGTTTCGGAAAAACCTGTAGGTACCTTACATATGTAACAGAGACCTATCTGTGCCTTCCTTAAACAATGATAATTTCTCAAGTTCTTTTTAAATATTAATTGTTAAAGATACTAGTTGTGTCATTTGTTAACTGTCCGACACTGATTAAACCAAACATGAGCCCACTAACATGCAAGTGAAGATTTCTAAGCTTTACAAGAATTTCATTAAACAGAGCCCTGTTTTATGAAGACGTCATAACTTTACGACATCCTAAACCATGTCGCTCAGTAAATGGATTTGGTCTAGAAATGCAAAAAAATCTTGTAAACTGTGC
>JAULCD010280603.1:0-10111 GCA_032361085.1 Calliostoma canaliculatum | reverse complement strand
AGCGATTGCGACGAGCGTTAACGCGAAAAATTGACGCTGATCAACGCTCAACGCTAAGGAATGTTGCCGCAACGCTGTCGCAGCCGAAGTATAAACCAGGCTTTAGACGTAGTCTGTTGAGCTGTGTGGTGTTGTTTCTTAGTGTTCAGGGCCCTGTTCCTAAAAGCGATTTTAGGCTAAGTTGATCGTAAGCGCTAACATTAAACATTGGCTTACGACTGTCGTAGAGCAGAGATCGCTTTGAATAAAAAATCGTTGTAAACTTTGCTTTTTACAAATGAAAACAAGTCTTTCTTTGGAAAATGCAAAGTTTACAATAAATTTGACAGTTGTAAACGAAAAAGATTTCCCCGCATCCTGGATAAATCCATGACATGTCATTTCCGTTACTCTACGTTGCACATTCCTGGGAATTTTTGTCGATTTGGAAGTTGCGTCATCGTCACTATCATCCAATCAAACGCTTAGCACAGAAATTCCCGCGTAACTGCCAAACAATTGAGAATCGTTCCGTCAAAACTTTGACCTCAATACACATTCAACCGTACTGGGCAACTTCCAAATCGACAGAAAGCTTACCTGTGTGCCAATGGCTAATACAACGTAGAGACTAGCGTAGAGCATATGCCCTGATGTTACCCAGGATGACAACCAACGTGCCCTTAACATAATTTCAAATCAAAGACGTGTCGTTTCATTGGACAGCTATTTACCGACACGTAGTGCAAATCGACTGAAGGCTTGTGAAAGTTTCAAGGGTTATGCACAATAGAGTAGCGGAGATGACATGCCATGAATTTAACCTGGGTACTGTTTTACAAAATAAAGTCACAACTTAACCTAACCTAAAAACAAGTTTTTCCTTGGAAAGTGCACAGTTTGCAACATTTGTTTTGCATTTGTAGACCAAATCCGTGAACCAAGTGACATTGTTTACGACCTCATAAAGTTATGACGTCTTTGTGAAACGGGGCCCTGTTATCTTGCTCTTTTGAAATGATTTGTGATGCATGTCACCTGTTATCTTAGGGCTCTCATAAGGCTAAGATATCTCACATTTTATCTTGGACTCTCGGAATAACGCTAACTTTTAGCTGAGGAATACCTTAAGGCTAAGCCAACTTTGCTTTTATACTGGTGGTTCTCTTTATGGTCTCATAAGGTTAAGATGTCTCAATTTTTCACCTACTGTCTCACAAGGCTGATACATCTTAACTTTCATCTTTCTCTTAAGGCACAACCATTTAAACCTTTATCTCAGCGATCTCGTGTGGCTAAGACATCATACATTTTATTTTAGCTCTTTCTAAGGCTAAAACCATCCTGGGTAACTCCAGAGCAATTACGCTCGCTACCGACTATGCTACTATAGCATAGTCGGTAGCAAGCGTAATTGCTCTGGCGTTACCCAGGATGAGGCCAAGACATTCTGATCTTTTTCTTAGCGCTCCTGCTAAAATATAACCGAACGTTTGTCTTTGGTTTCCTGAAAGATTAAGATATTTTAATTTTCATCTCTACGTTTCTGTAGGGCAGAAACATTCTAAAATACTACCCAAGCGCTTTTGTAAGGCTAAAACTTGTTCGTTTTCACCCTAACGTTCATCCTATTGTTCCAGTATGACTAAGATATAATCTTAACCCTCGCATGAGGCTAAGACATTCTAACTTTCATCTTAGCGGTAAGATAAAAATTAAGATGTCTTAGCCTTAAAAGCTCATAGATTGAAAAACTGGGGCTCGTTTCACAAAGGCGTCGTAAACGCGTAAACGCCGTAAACCAATTCACTGGGTCGATGCATTGGCTTACAAATGCCAAAAATCGTTGTAAACTGTGCATTTTCCAAAAAAAACCTTGGTTTTTTGGGGGAAAATGCATAGTTGACAACGATTTTTTGGCATTTGTGGACCAAACCCGTTTACCCGGTAACATAGTTTATGACATCGTAAAGTAATGACGTCTTTGTGAAACGGAACCCTGGATGATAACTTCCTTGAAATGAAGTGTAACGGCATTTCTTACAGTAGCTGAAATCAAAGCCTTAGAATCATTTATTTAGAAGGATTTTAAATGGAAACTCAAAATCACTAGGCTTAATCTGGTTCTACTTGAAATTGTTTAGTTAATTGTTTTAGTTTTTTAATGTTATCTTCGAATTGTATGTTTTTGCCATTGCAAATAGTGCGCAAAGATAAAACGAAGAATGCAATCGATAGAACACAGCACTTGAGCGTGCTCTCCGACAATGGTGAATGTATCCGCGCTAGCGGTGTTTACATGTGCGTTGTGTTAGTGTTATACAGGAGAAGCATCCCTTTTGACAATGATACTGATTTCAATTTAAACGTTTTTTTCAAGATTGGTGGCAAGATGTGTGCAGGATAACAATAGTAACAATCGATCTGACCGATTTCAGTATCGTAAAGGTTAAAGTTGAATTAAAACCATGTTTGAACTTCGCCAGTTAGATGCAATACAACCCAGTGCAAGTGTGCTACAACCAAGTACAACAACCACACAACCCTGTAAAACTACAATACAGCCCTGTAAAACTACAGTACAATTTATTGCAAATACAGTAAAAACCGATGCAACTACAATTCTACGATAGAACCACGTGTTAGTGTATGAAAACACACGTAATTAGATTAGAAATATATGCAACTTTATAACAGTTTAGTGCAACTAGAGTATATTCTAGTACAAGTACATCACAACCTAGTAAAACTGTACAATCCAGAGAAAACATGATGCACATTCAATAAGGCGGATAAATGCAAAACAACCTCGTGCAAATCCGTAACAACCAGGCGCTACTGGAATACAATCTAGTTTAACTGCAGGACAAGTCGATTTAAAAAAGGTGTGTGGCTATTAACAAGTGCCACTGCAATACAACCAAGTGAACGATGAAAACAATATCCATGCAGCTGACAACAACACAATCCAGTACAACTAGAAAACAACTCCGTACAACTACAAAACAACTCAGTACAACTACAAAACAACTCAGTACAACTACAAAACAACTACAAAACTATTCAGTACAACTACAAAACAACTCAGAACAACTACAAAACAACTCAGTACAACTACAAAACAACTCAGTACAACTACAAAACAACCCATTACAACTACAAAAAAACTACAAAACTATTCAGTACAACTACAAAACCATTTAGAACAACTACAAAATAATCCAGTACAACCACAAAACAACTCAGTACAACTACAAAACAATTCAGTACAACTACAAAACAACTCAATACAACTACAAAACAACTTCCAGTATAATTATAAAACAACTAAGTACAACTACAATAAAACGAAGTACAACTATAATACAATTAAGTACAACTACAAAACAACCCAACTAAAATACAAACAGAACTACAGTGCAGCACAACCAATTTACAGTACAACGTACAGTACAAGTCATTGCAACTTTCCTCCATTCACGTTAATCTTAACACAATTCATTATAACTTCAATACAACACTGTACAACTTCACTGCAAACAAATTTAACAAACACATATATATAGTAGAAACTGAACTACAGCCGCATGCATCTGCATTACAATCAAAAACATCTCAGGGAAAATCAATAAAATCACGCACGACAATGTTAAGAGCCTCACAAATGTTTAATTTGCCGTATTCCAGTTGGCTTAAATATCACTAAGTATCTTTATTGTACATCATTGACGCTTTCTAAAAGGATATTTGCTATCTGGGCCCCGTTTCACAAAGAGGTCATAACTTTATGACGTCCTAAACCATAACACTGGGTTAATACACTGGGTTAATACACATGCAAAACAATAGTTGTAAACTGTGCACTTTCCAAAGAAATACAAGTTTTTCTTTGCAAAGTGCACACTTTACAATCATGTTTTTGTATTTATAGACCAAATCTATTCACCCAGTGACATGGTTTAGGACGTCGTAAAGTTATAACGTTTTTGTAAAACGGGGCCCATACAGGAACAAATTAAAATGGGAATTATTCGCCTTTTAATTTGTTTCTGATTACAAATGTATTTTCAGATAGTCGTCAATGATGAAAATTAAAGAGGGTGTGATATTTAATATATTCCTATGTACACCAATACGTGTATAAACATATCTTCTCGATCTGAAGAGTCAAATAAATATTCAAATTAGTTTTTATCGTTTGTCAAATCTGACATTGGTCGCACGATCTTATGTTGATTTGATATCCTTTCTGAAAATTGGTATTCAAATAGCTGGAAGCCTCACTATTTATGTCCTTTTACAAATTTAATTTTAATTTTTCAATAAACCAAAGTATTTATCCCCCTTGGGTGTAAATGTTTCCCGTCTTCCAATGTCCCACAGTTCACAGTCTGGTTAAACTAAACTAACGCTTTGTAAATAATTTACAGTATGAAGCCAGTTTCCTTGACAATCGGCAGAGTCTGTTATTGATCTGGTTGATACAAAAACTAGGTTTGGGGTGATAAAAAACTAGACTTTCACGGATCTCTATGCAAATGATTTGTAATATATTGCTTCTTTATATGCAATTGTTTATTTATTTAAAAACTGTTTTTGATAAATTATTCGGTAATTCTGTATAAAGTATAAAGTTATGAATATAATAAAAAGAAGTGTGTTTATAAAGTTTTGCTTTTATAACCAAAGGAGATTGTAAAAAAGTGATTTGGAAAATTAACGGAAATGGATGAGTCAGTCACAGGATGGCAGAACATAAAAAGAAAGAACGAATATTGTGTTTGTCATATTTTACAATTTAAATAAAATTCAAACGCTGGTTTTGTCGTTTAGTAATTGTATTAAACTTGATTTAACTTTATAAATGTTTGAGAACTCTTACTCCAAAAAGTTGCCTGTGTAAAAAGTTTGTATCTTACTAGTTTTATAAATTCACACGTTCATTCAAGGCAACAAAAATTACCTTTAGGGGCATCATGATATTTCTTCTGCTTGAAATTTTTCATCAAAACCGATTTTAAATTTTTCTTTGAAATTCCACTTAATTTATACTGCTTTTAGCATTGTTAAAATATCCTCATTAAAAGTTAAAAACAGCAGACCTCCGTTTCACAATATCAATGGCTTAATGAATTTGGTCTACAAATGCAAAAAAAATCGTTGTAAACTGTGCACTTTCCAAAGAAAAAAAGTTTTTCTTTAGAAAGTGCACAGTTTACAACGATTATTTTGCATTTGTAAACCAAATCCATTAACCCAGTGGCATGGTTTACGACGTCGTAAAGTTATAACGTCTTTGTGAAACGGGAGCCAGGGCGTCTCTTTGTAGTCGTGCATCAGGACTGTGAAGTAGTACCGGGGGCCTTAGGTACAGTTGACATAACAAGACAAGTGTTAATTTTGCTACTATGAAGCCAGTCAATAACAAAGAAATACGACTAAAAAATCGGAAATTGAACAAATATATTTATCATAAGCATTTTTTATTTTATTTCGGCAAAGCAGTCGTGCACAGTTTACAACGACTTTTTGTGTATTTGCAAACCAAATCCATTAACACAGTGACAAGGTTTACGACCTCGTAAAGTTATGACGTCTTTGTGAAACGGGCCCTTGTTGTTCCGTAAATCTAAAATGGAAAAACAAAATGAATGGAAATTTTGAAACATAAAAAAAGTTACATAATGTGAAAAAAATGTGAAAGTCAAAATATTAATATTTTCAGTTCTACATGCTCGGGGGAGGTGCTACCTCTTTGATGTTTTACCGGCCTAAAAGCCGACCACAGTGTCAATTGAATTAAACTCCAAATCATTTGTCAAAAGTTGATTTTGTTGCTCCATTAATGCTGCGTTTATGTAAATTTTATGCAGGAAACTGGTTGATCGGTAACTCTGGGTATGGCTTCAAAGAAAAGGTTATTGCGCAACTGTCACTGCGTAGTGACCTGACAATACCATGCCACGTGCCGCAAGGTTAAATCAAATGACATTGAATTTTAAGAAGCTAAATTGACTCAAAATCTGTTTCAGAAATGACTCATGTTTTAAACCTGCTTTTAAAAGCAGTTTTAAATTAAAAAAGGAAGCTCGTCCGCCCAGAAGGCGGTTTTATCTGCAAACAATGGGACAAGACAGGGTGCCTACTTAAGCCTTGTTAATATTCTTCGTACGCTTTTTTGAGATCTTGAATGCATGAATTATTTAAAAAATCGTATTTTTAGAAACTAAAAAGCTATAAAAAAATGAAACTTTCCGATCATTTAGGGGGCTCACAATTTTATCAATTATTTTTCAGTCCTTTAAGGAACATTTAGAAGAGGTAAGGATTAATTTAGTATTTAAAAAAAAAATTGTGTACGTATTGATCACGACGTTTCGTGGCATATGCTTGCTCCTGCATCAGATTCAGCAGATGAAGAAGCAACATATGACCCATAATTTTGTGCACATACGTACAAAGACGTTAACATAAAAAAACTTATGAATTATTATTTTTCCAGGTCTAAATAGATTGGTTATAAATGTTATAGCGACCATTTAAATGACACCCAGTTCAAAAGATAGAGGTTTCATCGGGCCCACTATGTAATTCACGATTTCAAATTTCTGCAGATAAAACGTCATTTCAATTTTGGATTGTTTATCTTCCATCTTACAACTTAAACTGGTGCAATAATTACAAACATTTATCTATACTAGTATATCCATACAAGCTCAGAGCCCCGTTTCTCAAAGCAATCTTAGGCTGAGTTGATCGTAAATGCTAAAATATAGCATTGGCTTACGACTGTCATAGCGTAGAAATCGCTTTGGAACCGGTGCCATTCGGCACCGGTTCCAAATCGATTTCTGCGCTACAACAGTCGTAAGCCTATGCTCAGAAACAACTTCGCAGGACATTGTTTCAAACATGAGTTACAATTATAATGTGGGAATATGTTGTGTTTGCTACATTTACAGTTATCAGCGTCCTCCTTTGTAAAATATTACCAATGCCACCCAACAGTGCATGACAGGCTTCTCTACGCCACAATGACAGTGTAAACAGATCGTATTGTATAATCTTCACCACGCGTAATAACAGTTTGTGTAGAATATTATTTCACAACATAAAACAGCGTTTGGTAATCTTTGCCGCACAGCAATAACAGTATAACCTCGGTTTATCCATGCAATGATAGCAGTGCAGGATATGTGTGTTCACGTCGCAATGGTAGCGCAGTGTAAACTTCTCTGCTTCACAACACCAATTTGTGAAGAATAGTTTTCTCCAGGCCACAATACAAGTCTGTGAAGAATTGTTTGTGACGAATATGATCTCCATGCCACAATATAAGTTTATGCATTATTTTCTCTATCCCAACATACCAGTGGGAATAATTACAGAGCAGGGTAGTAATTTCTGCGCCACATCAGCACTGCATGAAATCCGTATAAACGCCACAATACTAGCACAGTCCGAGCTTCTTTACTCTACAAAATAATGTGTTAAGAATAATTTCCTAACACCACAATACCATTTTGTAAATGATAGTTTTCTCCACACCAAAGTACCAGTGTAGAAACACTGCGTCCACGCCAGAAAAACAACGCAAAATAATTCTCACAACGACACAACACCAGTTGGTGAAGGATGAGCATGTCAAACCAAGGCAAGTGTTTTGTTGACGAGTAATGTATTTCGCCATGTCTCTCTATTATTAATCGGTTTGCTAACGTTACTGGAGGATGAACCTAGCAGAAAACCTCCCAAAGGTACGAACCTGTGTGTTTGTCACACACTGGCGTTTTGAAGTACTCACCTAGTGTTACCGCTTACATTGAAATATCGCTTGTCTTGAGAGTTATTTAACCTTTATCTTAAAGCAGAAAAGTAGAGAAACATTGTCATCTGGTCTGACATAACTAATTTGAAGAAATATGCATGACCACAGTGTAACTAAAACCCATATTTGCTGACTCTAATGAAAATATTCAAGTTCAATGACAAAGAATGCCTGATATGTTTCTTTGATAACTGTTAGTTTCCATGGTTATGGGATCAAATCGTGTGTATCATAACATAACCTATGTACCCTCATGTACCAAATTAAACACATATTTCAATGTTAGTGTTCTTTATCCAGATACCAAAAACCTATTTTAGAGTAATTTGTCTTAAAGAGTCCTCTTGAAAACCTATAGTTGGATAATTTGTTTCAAAGAGCTCCCAACGGGAGCTCTTTGAAACAAATTACCCCAGGATTGGTTTTCAACAGCACAAGGTGGTCACAGTTTTAGGGTCCTACTTAAATCAATTCAACACTATCAAGGTTAAGAGATGACACTCTGCAGTGCACTGGGACCCTATGAAAAGAAGATGGATCAAAATCTGTCGACGCTTTCATCGAAATGAAGTCGATTTAATGAAGTCCAACTTGCCAGGAAAGATTATATGTAAAATCCATTTCTTAGTTATCGAGCGAAAACCTTATGCTCTTTTGTAAAGAAATTTGATTACATCAACGATTCCTTTGCAAGAAAATTGGTTGCAGAAGAAAATTAAAATCGAAAAACATGATGAAAGATTTCGCCTAAAGATGCCATGCACACACAACATGCATCTTGCGATGGCACGTATCTAAGTGTAATTTGCATTTGGAAAATATTGCTGCTTGAAAATGCTGAAATCGTTGTAAACTGTGCACTTTCATAAGAAAAACTAGTTTTTCTTTGGAAAGTGCACAATTGCAATGATTTCAGTATTTGTTAACTAAATCCAGTGCTCAAGTTAACAAAGTCAGTTTTGCAAAAACAACATTAAGAGATAATGAATACAAGGAAAGGTCTGTAGTGTACGTGTGGGGAGGTATGTTTGATGGTGGTGGTAAATAAAGTATGGATCTGGCAGGATTGCAATGGGACAAAAAACAAGAAACAAGAGTACTTACTGGCACTTCATCAAATTGAAAACTTCAGTGTTGAATTGTTTCCTTAATAGTTATTGGGTAGGAAGAACAGTTTTCATATTTTACTTATGTCATAGTGTTAAGCACAGTACAGAAACATTATATCATACTTATGTTCCAATGTTCAACACAATAAGGAAACATTGTTTTAAGTAATGTTTGTAATTTGCATTTTAGTGCAGATCATAATTCTAGAAATCTATTTCATTATTTGTCATGAGCCCAACGTTTCAGAGTATATCGTTGCTCCTTCATCTATAATGAAGGAACAAGAATCTACTTCCAACGTAGTGCTCATATCAAATAAAGAAGTTAACGCCCATGATGAAAGAGCAAGAATAAACTTCGAAATGCTGTGCTCATGCCAAATAAATATGTTGGTATCTGTACAGATGTCTAGCCTTCTGTTTAAATTACGAATGAAATTAGTTTCTAAATACCAAACTAAACTCGTAATAAAACACATCTTGAAGTTGATGTTCAATTTCCAAACAAAAAGCTTTTAAAACAATATTTGTGAAGGTTGTGCATGTTTAAATATAATAATCAAGAGACAGCTAAATTATATTTTAAAAAAGCGGGGTAGAGCCGGCCCACAGGTATTTAGGTTCATTTCGATTTAGTAAATCCAGCAAATTTGCAAATGTGTTAAAATATTACAGAATAAATAGCTTAAAATATGGAACATTGTCATAAACTAAAATAGTACGAGAATATATAGTTACATGACCTGTTTGTTGGCAATATGGTTTTCAGCTTATAGTGTTTACAGATCACAATAGGTACGTGTTATTCTGATCAGGTTTACTTTATTCTGGTTTTATGAAAATAAATGCCATACTTACAGCCAGACGTTTCAGTCAAGGTTTTCACGGATTGGTGAAGACATTCCGCAAGTTTTCTGGTAAACATGTGGAAGAATTTACAAAACAATATGCTGATCAACATGATGGGCGATGCTAGTCCAGATGTATGACCTTTTCATGATTGTTTTTAATCTATAACTTATTAACTTTAACCATTTTAACTCTGTGAGTGCAAAATTGATTTTTGTAAAACAATACTGTGGACATCTTGGGCTGTTGAAAACCTATCCTATGATAATTTGTTTAAAAGAGCTCCTAAAGGAGCTCTTTTATACAAATTGTCATTAGATAGGTTTTCAACAGCCTATTTAGATTA
>JAULCD010280496.1:0-10111 GCA_032361085.1 Calliostoma canaliculatum | reverse complement strand
GCTGGTGTTTACCCTCTCACATGGGGTAGAGGTGTCGGCTGGTGTCCACCAGCTCACAAGGGGTAGAGGTGTCGGCTGATGTCCACCAGCTCACAATGGGAAGCGGTGTCGGCTGGTGTTCACTAGCTAACAAGAGGTAGCAGTGTCGGCTGGTGTCCACCAGCTCACAAGGGGTAGAGGTGTCGGCTGGTGGTCACTAGCTCACAAGGGGTAGAGGTGTCGGCTGGTGTTTACCCTCTCACATGGGGTAGAGGTGTCGGCTGGTGTCCACCAGCTCACAAAGGGTAGAGGTGTCGGCTGGTGTCCACCAGCTCACATAGGGTAGAGGTGTCGGCTGGTGTTTACCCTCTCACATGGGGTAGAGGTGTCGGCTGGTGTCCACCAGCTCACAAGGGGTAGAGGTGTCGGCTAGTGTCCACCAGCTCACATAGGGTAGAGGTGTCGGCTGGTGTCCACCAGCTCACATGGGGTAGAGGTGTCGGCTGGTGTCCACCAGCTCACATGGGGTAGCGTTATCGGTGAACCAGCGTCTCCAGTTACCCGCAGCCCTACCTCCCGAGCAGACGACACTGCGTCCAATGTTATCTCGCTCCCGACCAGCGGAGCAGACGACACCCAACTCCACTGTTATCTCGCCCGTTCCGTGTGATTAATTACCAATCAATGAGATCGGAACGAACTCTGTGAATACTATCGATATATTGATCTTTCCAACAACTGATTGGTGGCTGCACAGTTTTAAAGAAAAATCTCTGGGGCATTTGATACATGAAGGATAAGCTTTTAACAGCAACCGTTTGGCCCATTGATCTTCAAAGCCAGGCGGTCAATAGACCAGTCTAATAATCAAGCTGAATATGAGTTTTTTTTATACCAAAACCAGACAACCAAGCTTTTTAAAAAAAGTCTTTAAAAGAGGCGAGTCATTAATCAGCAGCCCTATCAAGGCACCAATGAAGTAATCTAACGTATAATGTTTACGAAGAGGCAAGAAATGGACGTTGAGAACGAATGACTTGGAAGTCTTTAAAATTGTGAATAATTAATGAACTGCTTATCGGAGAAGTAATTTGGCGGAGCAGGCAGTGTGAAATATTGCCCGTGTGTTGGGGGATCATAAAGGATTAGAAGTTAGTGGAAGCGAGAGGTGTGTTTGTTCAAGACATTACAGGCATCAAATCAAGCAGGGTGTGAGGCGTGTCCCCAGAGACCGCGTGTGTTTACGCATGAGCATACAGAGACAGTGGAGACACACTCACCGCCTTTTCTACGAGTGCAGGTCTAAATGGGATGTTGTGTCCGCTGACGTTTTGCTGATTATCTCCAGAAAAAAGGTACGATGTTTTTCCTGAATCGTTCCACAAATTACTGAGTTTTTTAGTCCAATAGTTCCTCGCCTGAAGAACAAAAAGCAGAAAGGTACGTTTGTTGGAACAGTATTTAAAAAAATAATTTTAAAGTATTTTTTCTTAAATTATTTTACAAACTGAAAACTTACTTTTAAAGAAGGGTTATTATACTTTGTAATACCAAACTACAATGTTTTACGTGTGATAGCATTTATTGTATAATATGTTACAGCAAATTATGATATTAATTCAGATGATGTTTGTCCGCGGATAGCTGAAATATTGCTAATGCAGCGTTAACCAATAAACAAACAAACAAACAAACAAACACATGGTGCTTGTGCTATCTTACACAAATGTATGAATAACGATAGACTGATAAAGTGCTTTGTATTTATAACGTTGTTAGATGAGATCGAACGTGTTCGTTATCCTTTCAGTTATGCATTCCGAAACCCTATAACGTTGACTTGAGTTTAGTTTGTTGTAAAACTATAACCACCTTTTTCTGATAAACTCAGATCCCAAGTTTTTTTATTGGACAATGAAGTAGAGAAATAAGTATGAACATATATAAACTGCATTAAACCACAGGATTATTTAGTAAGTTTCCCGAGTCAACCCACCCCTACGGGGCTGGCGTACGTATGATTATTGCCGAATTTCACTAACACGCCAGTCTAGATCGGTAGGTGCTCATGATTATAGACGGATTTCACTAACGTGCAGGTCTAGATGGGTGGATGATCATGATTATAGACGGATTTCACTAACAAGCCAGTCTAGAAGGGTGGGTGCTCATGATTATAGACGGATTTCACTAACACGCCAGTCGAGATCGGTGGGTGCTCATGATTATAGACGGATTTCACTAACGTGCAGGTCTAGAAGGGTGGATGATCATGATTATAGACGGATTTCACTAACAAGCCGGTTTAGAAGGGTGGGTGCGGTAGTTAAATGTAGAAGTTCATTAGTTCATAATAAAAATAAAAAAAACGTTGATATATTTACTTAAAGATTATATAAGATATAAAGATTACGTTATATATTGTACGTCATCATATGTGCGATCTTATTTCAGATTGAGGCCGTCTATTGAGCTAGCATAATGCCGACTCTGTCTTCACCCTGGTACCAACAGAAGCCACTCTCCCTCTCGCCACAACCCCCACCAGAGCCCAAGAAACGCACCCCCCTCAGTGACGAGGAACTGGACGCCATCAACGAGAGGATGTGTCGTCACACCGCAGCCTCGAAAGCCCGACAGTCCTTGTCCTGGAAGCTGGACAGTTTCATGGAGAGAGGCAGGTGCTCATGGACCAAAATGGACCTATTTAAAGACACAAAGAAGGCGATGTGGACAAATGGCGGGACGGTGAAAAGTACGTGCCAGATACGGCCACTTTCCACGCCAGTGTTAAGGTCACCGGTTGTTCGTCTACCACAGGCCAATCATCAAGTGCGTCCTTACACCGGGTTGTACAGAATCTAAACTTTACATTTTACACCAGGGTGTACAGATTCTAGGCTTTACTCTTTACACCAGTCCAAGGGGTACAGTCTCTAGGCTTTATCCTTTATATAAGGTGTACAGTTGCTAGGGTGTATTCTACACACTGTCTCGTCAGTTTGAAGGTTGTGTGTCATACACTGGGGTGCACAGAGTTTTAGTTATGCTCTATTCACAGGAATCGATATTTAAATGTACGGAGGTGAGGGTTTACTTGGCTGCCTGTTAGACAAAAAAGGCATTGCAAGCTTTTATTTAAGAATAATCATTTATCGCTCATAGTTCCCAGATAAATAACAATATTATTTCAAGACACTTTCATATTTGTGACATAAAAGCCCTGGAAATTAGTAATAACTTTTCTTAGAGGTCATTTTGACGAATGAGTGTCTTCTTCAAACACAGACTTAAACGATTCATTGCAGTAAAGGATCTAATAACGACGAGGACACACAAGAGGACGCCTGTGAGTGTTGCTCGGAAATATGGCTGAAGCCAACCACCACTCAGCAAACAGTCAGCGCTTTGAAGTCCAAGATGATCTGGCCTCTGTAGTTGCTCTAGCGCAGTCAATTACAGACACAGATTGCAAGAAGTGTTTAATATCTCTTTAGGTGGAAATATTTGTTAACAAAGAAATTATCTGGAAGTATTATGATGGAAGATATATCATTTGCCATGTTCTTATTAACTCCAATTTTTGTTGTTGGATTACCCGATTGAACAAATTTACGTTTTAATAGTGTTTTACTGTGAGTGTTTACAATCAGGATTAAAATGTATTTGTGTTATGTAGTTTTGTAACCTGGACACTATCTGTAAGACATACCTTTAATTTAATACAGTCAGAACGTTCTCTAGTTATGTGATTGTCCGGTGACTGTCTTTAGGAAATGCTTTTAGCAGATACGATCAACATGATGTTCTAGAAGTGTGTTACTGTCCGGTGACTGTCTTCAGGACATGCCTTTAGCAGATACGGTTAAAACGTTCCCTTGATATGTGACTCTCGTGAGTGTCTGCAGAATGTACATTCAGTCTGATACGGTCAGCACGTTCCCTAGATATGTGACAATCTTGTGATTGTCTTCAAGGGGTAACTTCAGCAGATACAATCATCACGTTTTCTGGACATGTGACTGTCTGGTGACTGTCTTCAAGATGTACATTCAGTCTGAAACACTCAAACTGTTCTCTGTGTGTGTGATAGGTGATTTACAAGACCTAGCACCAGCCAGACAAAGGCTGATCGGGAATGTTCCAATATAAAGTCAGCACCAGTGGCTTCATATGTCAAACTATTGTATGTCCACCTTAAACATGCTGTTGAAAACATATCCTGTGGTAATGTGTTTAAAGGAGCTCCCGCAGGAGTTATTTTAACAGACAAAATACCACAGGATATGTTTTCAACAGTAAAAGCTTAAGGTACTCACAGTTTCGACATGCATATGTGAAGTTAATGCTTAAGATAGATATATTATAATAATTCAATCTTTAAGGAATTGTTTAAGAAAATCCATTTTAGGTCTTTATTATGAACATTGCAAGTAAATGTAAGTGTTCATCTGCTTTGTAAAATGTGCGGTATATGATTGTAATAAGCACATGTTTCCATTTGAAGGTTCAGTATGTAAAACACTGTGTTGATTGAAATATGGCCTATAGAATTATCTGGATATTTATCGATATGCTATTTACAACGCCAATGTAAATAATCTTTACCAACAGTATTAATAAGGGCCCCATTCCTCAAAGCGATCCTCGGCTAAGTTGATTGTAAGTGCTGAAATATAGCAATGGCTTACGACTGTCGTAGCGCATAGATCGCTTTGGAACCGGTGCCACTCGGCACTGGTTTCAAATCGATCTCTGCGCTACGACAGTCGTAGGCCTGTTATAAGGAACAGTTCCTATGACATTGTTTCAAAAGTGGCTTACGATCAACTTAGCCTAAAATCGCTTTGAGGAATGGGGCCAGAACGAGAAGCATACGGTTTACTACTTTGTTGTTAAGTAAAACACCCACTTACAGTTTGGAACCTTTGGCTATTTTTGTTGAACTTAAATTAAAGCAATTATACAATTTAAAAATGTTAATTTTTAAGATAAAAATGAAAATTGAAAGTTTTTTACGAAAGTATTTTATCCAGTCTGATGGCTAACTTTATTCGAGTAATAACTGAAGCTTGTAGAGTCATAGAGGAATGACGTCACAGTTTAACTTAACAGAATGTAGATAATAGGAACTTGTTTGTAACAGAGAGACATTTATAACCTATTGTATATTGTTATTGCCAATTTTATGCCTAAATTTGTAAATGGCATCTTTTCGAGGCAACGGGACAATGGACTTATTCTTTATTCCTTGTCATAATTAGCGAGGTTTTCGTGGCTTAATCGTAGTGCTACTAATAGCGAATGCAGGTTATGTCTTTCTCCATTGAAGAACTAGACAGCAGTTTTTATTCCAATTTGCGTTAATAAATTAGTTAGAGGGATGTTTTACAAAACAGTTGTAATAGTAAATGCAAGTCACTGGACAAATGGGTTCAGTTAAAAATGACGTTAAAAAATCGTTGTATACTGTGCACATATAAAAAAAGAAGCTTCAGAACAGTTTTGCTTTTTGTGATGTAGTGGTGGAGCGTCTGCTCAGAGACTAGTAGATGTGGGGTTCGATCTCCGGCTGCTTCAGATAAAAAACCTGTATAAATGTCGCACTTTTACAATTGGGTGTGGTAAGGACTGGTCGGCTGGAAGTCGGCATAATGTGTCTGAATTGGGCATTCATGTAAACTGCGACGTGGTGTTTCGGTGAGCTAGAAAAAAATGTAAAGAAATTATTTTAGAAAACCGCTAAATAATTTTTATAAATATTTTTTTTCCATTGCACCAACAAATCAGTGGAAATCCGACCTAGTACAAGCAGACATACACACAAACTTGCATATAAAAGTTCAGGGAGCTCAATATCCATTTTATGCAGATGATCGTTCTACAAAACCTGTAAAGATAGGATGCAGTGCTTTCATCACCCTTAGCTCGTCAGTGCCAGTCGAGACTTACAGGTTGCACAGAGCCACACTAAGTGTGTCTCTGCCGAAGTCTGATTGCCGCGAGATAACTGAAATACTTTTAAAAACGGCGTTAAACCCCATGAAACCAACCCATTTGTTAAAAATGTATATTGCGTCATTGCACCTACGAGGTCCTAACTTCATGAGGGTGTTGTGAAACACATGTTAGACATGCAGGAACTCCTTCATCAGACTATTATGAAGCTTTTTAATGCATTCAACTGTCGACTAAGGATACACTGGAAAAATGTATAGAAATTATATAGCGGATTTCTAAAATCCGCTGAATAATTTCTATACATTATTTCTAGTGATACCTCTCTAACTAGTAAACGTTTCAAGGTGGAAATAAAACTTAATAAATATGACAATTGCTGTCCTTTGTTTCGGGAAGATGATAGTTAGATAATTTGAATCTTCCGTAATTTACTGTTTACCTTGTACTGTATAAATCCGATATGTCCTTGGAATACACGTATTAGAACTGTACCCACTGTCTTTGATGTTGAACCTTTTTAAAACATTTTACGTCAGCTTTTATTAAAACAGATATGTTGCGAGCGTATGAATTCAAATTTAAAGTTTGTTTTCTTTCCACTTTTAAACGGTTAATCTAAAACATGGTTTTGATCTCAGATGCTTCCATTTGTTGTTATGTAAACCATGAGCATGAATCTGTTTTCTTGGTCAAGGATCACCCAATGACTAGAATGCTAAACTAAATTAGAAAGACTTAAACTATGACCAACTTTTGCTGTCCGGAGCTCAATTGAACTAATAAAAACAGGATAGTTTTTTAATAACCAACAGTGGACATATAAAATCAACATACATTTCTGGTGATAGCTTTTTGTGACAAATAAGACATAAGTCAATGTTGTTTTTACTGGTTTTAATCTAACGAAAATCTGATCTTCATATTGTTCTGGGCCCCGTTCCTCAAAGCGATCTTAGACTAAGTTGATCGTAAGTGCTAAAGTATGGCATTGGCTTACGACTGTACGAAATCGCTTTGGAACAGGTGCCATTCTATATCAACACCTTAACACTGTATCCCAACACAACAAAAACACGTTAACTATATGTCAACACAACACATACTCACACGTTAACTATATGTCAACACAACACATACTCACACGTTAACTATATGTCAACTAAGACAAAGAGCTTGTGGCGTCATATATCAAATTCCGTGTACAAAACCCTGCTGTCCACCTTTCCTAAGTTAACTTGATTAAAAAAACTGATGGAGGGAGCTCTTTTAAACAAATTACGACAATATATGTATTCCCAGCTCAAGGTGGCCACCCCTTGTTTTGTGGCTGACATCAGTTCAGCGCTGTGAGGGTTAACCTGGTGCTAATGTTCGAGTTTGTTCTCGTCCCGGTTCACTGATCTCGGTCTCCCAAGAGTTCTCCGTTAACAAGACAGCAGTTAGAAGCATCGATCCTTGAATTAAACTTTAATTTGCCTTTGACAGACATTGTCGAGTGAGTGATCAATTCAGAAATCGCTATTGATACCTGGCTGATCAACATAATGGTCGTCAAGGGTGATTGGGTTTCTTTAAACAACCCTGGCAGATCCCAGCTGTGGGTTAACCTCTATATGAATACACGTTAACCCTTAGAACGCTACTCTGTCAACATGTATATTGATAAACTGCTTTAATAAGTTGTTGATATCACAGCCTGACTTTACTAACAGTGTACATTACTAACACTGTACATTACTAAAACTGTACTTTACTAAAATTGTACTTTACTAAAATTGTACGTTACTAACACTGTACTTTACTAACACTGTACTTTACTAACACTGTACTTTACTAACACTGTACATTACTAACACTGTACTTTACTAACATTGTAAGTTACTAACACTGTACTTTATATAATTACTCACACTGTACGTTACTAACACTGTACTGTACTAAAATTGTACGTTACTAACACTGTACGTTACTTTGTACTTGAAATTACTATCTACCTGACGTTACTATCTACTTGATGATACTATCTACTTGACGTTACTTTCTACTTGACGTTGCTATCTACCTGACGTTAATATTTACCTGAAGTTACTTTCTACCCATCCTGGGTAACACCAGGGCCATTACTCTCGCTACCGACTACGTTGCATTAATCTGGGAAACATTAGCGGGTTTCTGCTGATTTGGAAGTTGCGTCATCGTCGCTATCATCCAATCAAACGCTTAGCACAGCAAACCCTGTGCAACCAATTTGAGATTCACATAACGGGCGCAGCTATTGTTGTTGGCAAGAGTTACGTCCCTTGAAACTAGCCCGGGAGCAAAGACGTGTCATTTCATCAAACAGCTAGTTTTACCGACACGTAATACAAATCGGCAGAAACCCACCGAACGTCCCCAAGGCCTATATAACGTAGTGACTAGCGTAGAGCATATTGCCCTGGTGTTACCCAGGATGAGTGAAAGTGTGAAACATAGAGTTATCAGTGTTAACGTTGTCGACTTCTACGGAAGTGTCGTTACAATGTAATAAAAAAAGTTGGGAGGACATTTTAATTAATTAATTAGTTTAAGTGTTTTTGGCTTAAATTAGGTAAGTGATGTAACTAAAAATAAAATTACTTTTCAACTTTGAACATCGATACCTCTGCTACTGAAAACTGAAAAAGGTGTTTAAAATACCAAGCACAAGTTTTATGTTAAAGAAACTAGACTAACTATTTTCCAGTTATATTAACTAAATTCTCACTAAAATAGACTGTTATTAACCTATTTTGTGGTAAACTATTTAAAAGAGCTCATGAAGGAGCTCTTTCAAACAGTTTACCACAAGATGGGTTTTAACAGACCAAGGTAGTCACAGCTTTATGAAAAGGTTTTGATATATTTATTTCATTGTCACGAAGAAATTAGGAAAATAACAAGCAAAATGTGCTTATGCTTCTCACAATAAAATACATATTTACACTATAACATATATACAAATGTGATGTACAGGTAGATAAAATATATTGTAAAACTATATACACTTGTACACTATAAACTATATACACGTGTACAATATAAACTATATACACTTGTACAATATAAACTATATACAATTGTAAGTTGTTTAAAACAATATCATATTATCACTTCTTTGAATACTGCAACATTGCAAAACATGGCAAAAATATATTTTCTATTAAAATCTATCAAGTATGTTAAGGATTAATACAGCATTGTAGATTACGTTAACTATGTACAGTTTGAAATTTCTTTCTTACATGTTTTCAGCGCATTTCTTGCCGCTTTTCATGCGAACGAAACGGTAACAGTTGTGGCAATGGTAAAACACACCTGGGCTTCGTTCCTTAAAGCGATCTTTGGCTAATTTGATCGTAAGTGAATGTCCTGTGGAGTCGTTTCTTACCATACGCTTACGACTGTCGTAGCGCAGAAATTGATTTTGAACCGGTGCCGTATGGCGATCTTTGCGCTACGACAGTTGTAAGCCAGTGTTAAATTTTAGCACTTACGATCAACTTAGCCAAAGATTACTTTGAGAAACGGGGCTCTGTTAAACAAATTATCACAGGATAGGTTTTCAACAGCCTGTTTATATTTGCAATTTGGACATTGAAAATAACAAGTGTCGAGTTTGGAACTGTGAAGGTTATTCACCTTTTAATATTAACTACTTTTTTGGTCCATTTTTTTATTGTTATCTAATTAACCTTTACCGTGCGGCTCACGAAAAAATCCGCTTCTCGCCCGACCTGGATATTTCCGTGAGCCGCATGGACAGACAGGCGGCGATGTTGAGTAATGCACTAATTCAAAATCCCGGGACACGCCACTCGGGATACTGGCTAAGCTTGTTGTTGATTTATTATGTGCATTGGCTCTCTGTTACCTGCGTGTCATCCTGGGTAATTCCAGGGCAATTACTCTCGCTACCGACTACGTTACATATCCCCTTGGAATAATCGACGGGTTTCCGCCGATTTAGAAGTTGCGTCATCGTCGCTATCATCCAACCAAACGCTTAGCACAGCAAACCCTGTGCAACCAATGAGAATCTTTTTTTTCAAATTTGAAATTCACATCACGCACAAAGCTATTGTTGTTGGCAAGAGTTACGTTCCTTGAACCCAGCCCGAGAGCAAAGACGTGTCATTGCATTGGACAGCTA
>JAULCD010280385.1:0-10111 GCA_032361085.1 Calliostoma canaliculatum | reverse complement strand
CCGGGGCCGAATCGCAAGGGTTCCAAAGCGGTGTCTGCGCTTCGACAGTCGTAAGCTAATGTCATATTTTAGCATTTACGATCAACTTAGTCTAAGCTTTGATGAACGAGGCCCTGAGCTTTTGGTCATGTTCCATGAAGCTAGTGGGTGACCAACACACCCTAACTTTCATCTGAGCTTTTGGTCCGTTATATGAAGCCTTTTAAAGGCTAAAACATTTTAACTTTCACCATAGCGCCCTTGGAATGATAAAAGTTAATATACCTTAGCCTTACGAGACATTCGTGGAACGGGTGTTAAACTTATTACAAACATTTTTAATTAATTCAATTTTTTTCGCTTTAAGTTAATGTCACAGTATAACATTTAACATTTAAACAAATATTTAATTGTTTCGAGTAAATACTTGACATTTGGCATTTGAGAAAGGAAAAAAAGTAGTTTCGTTTGACAGTCTACCAGTTAAACACTATATTGCACGCAAGCGATCACGAACAAAGATAGAAAGATACAATTCTTCACTTTATCCCCTATCGTGTGGCCTTATAGGATACATGGTTTCTTTAGTGAAATATACACACTCTCTCCCTGATTGGCAGATATGTACAAGGATATGTATTATGCTACAGTGTACACGAGCGTGCTATCTGCAACGACATCGACCCGATGTTACTACAGACGGTAGCGACATCGCTACGACGAAAGTAGATGTAGCGATATACGTCGAGTTTCTCTTTCTTCTGTGGAGATGAAATCAAAACATGGTTGACCGATAGACTTATCTCGCTCCGTGTCCTGGCCTGTGTGTTAATGACACTATGTCAGGCCCAGACCCGTTCAAAACAATGCGCTTGATTCTTTGAAAACGAATCTTTTAAAATGTATGACGTGTTTTATGTACGATTTTAGCTTGTTACGAATAAAAAAAACTATTTGAATACTGTTGTCTTTCTTGGAGTTTTCAGATTTCAACACTTACTGAATTTGACTATTGAATTTGTTCGGTTTTACAAAACTGTGTGCATGGTGGGGGACACAGAGCGAGCTTTTACATATGCATTGCTTTAGTGTAAAACCGAATAAGGTCCCGAACCTATACTTAAGTAACATATTTTTCGGTGATATGTATTTGACGAGGTATTGATGCTATTTTGTCAAATATTTGAAAGATATACAGTTTAATCTTGTCATATACAGTACATGATATTTGTTTTAGTCCTGATAATACATTTGAAAAGACAGTTTAATTTTGTCATATTTTGACAATGTATGAAACTTAATTTTTCGTATTATTAACAAGGTGTGATGCTTATTTTCGTCCTGGGCCCCGTTGCTCAAAGCGATCTTAGTGTTAAGATGATCACAAGAAAGATTTTAAGCAGTGTTCTGTGTAGTTATTTTTATCGTGGGATTACGACTGTCGCAGCATAGAAATCGATTTAGAACCGGTGCCGAATGGCACCGGTTCCAAAGCGATTTCTGTGCTACGACAGTCGTAAGCCAATATATATTATAGCTTAGCTCTTACGATCAACTTAGCCTAACGTCGCTTTGATGTATTGGGCCCAGACCCGTATACAAGGGCGTGCAATACAGTTGTGTACGGGTCTGAACTTTATTTCTTATCAAAAGCTCGCTCTGCAGCTCCAACCAGCCTCGCAGTTATATTTATATGTTGTTTGATTCTATTTTTAAGAGAACTTAACTAAAATGTGTGTCAAAGATAAACGTTATTAAATTTCTGACGTAGTTTTTTTATAAACGTTTTTGTTTCACAGAACAAAGGTTTCCATTATACGACTTTTTCGTGAAATGTTCATACTTCCACACTTAAGGATAAATAACCAGTTTTAAACAAACGTGTGTAGGTGGCTCGGAGTTTTGTGGCGCAGTCATGTATTAAAAAAGCCGACCCTTCAGGATTTCTTAGATGTCAACTTCTAGTTCGTAAGTTCACGACGTTTTGGGGCAAACGCTTGCAAGCGTATGCCCTGACCATTCGTGAACTTACCAACTATTTATGCATATTAATTGTGTCTTTAGTGATCAAACAGATTTGGAAAAAAATGAATAAAATGTATCACTGGAACTTTTTTTCATTTTACAGCTGTCAACACATCTTCAATATCCATCTGATGACAACACACTCCTCCTCTAATCCTTGTGTATCGATAGTGTTTCCGTTACAGTGTAACACAAAATGTGAAAAACAATCTAAAAATATAAAGAACAAACATGTTACCCCAACGAAGGTGTAAGACAATGATTCCTCCGAGCGTGTGAATCAGTTACACAACATCTCCTCGACCTCAGATAAGGTGGGATGTCAGTGGAGATGTAGGTCCCTTATCACCACAAACAGACCACACGTGGAACACAACGCAAAAAGTGACCACAGATTTGTGTCAAATCTCTCTCCACTTTGTAAAAATGTCAGGCTATTATTTGTTTGCCGACTTCACCACTCTTTACAATGTAACCAGTCGGCACTGTTTCAATCATTTGGCACGTGGTGTGACGTCACGTAAGCGGGTCGTCTGCTTGTCTAATGGCGCCCCACCCGTCAAGGTCGCGATGAAGGTCAAGGTCGCACGTTGTGCGAAGAGGGACGTGGTTCTGGGTGTGTTCTCGGCGGAGTGATAAACCTGGCTTGTTATGGCCAGTACACGTGACATACAGCTGACAGGTGAAATAAGAGGCCTTTCAAAAAACTATCGTAAGCTAAGATCGATCTCAGTTAATATTTCTTAATAATAATTGAGCACCTTTTTTACCGACTTTTCAAATTAACACCTAAAGGGAGCTTAAGAAAGAGCTCATAGCGCTTTAGTAACGGATTCAGGTCCTCGTTTTACCAATCTCTTGTAATAGGGAGAAGACGTTTTCACTTTTATCTTAGCGCTCTCGGAACGAGAGCGCTAAGATAAAAAGTGAAGACGTCTTCTTCTTTTGAGAACTTCGAGTGAGTGAGTGAGTGAGTGAATTAAAGTTTTACATGGCTTTCAGCAATATTTCAGCTGTATCACCATGTGGTGTACACCAAGCACACCGAGGGAGTAGCCGATAAGAAAAAGAGAAAGACAGAAAGAAAAGCTACAGCAAAAGATCCCCATTTTAGCCGGCTTGTACGTCAAGCATGGGGTACTGGGGTCCTATTCTTCCCAATGCCCGAGGACATAACCCGGAAATCGATAATAATGTGGGGAAACAGTCTGTACACAAGGGCGGAACTATGTTTAACTAAAAGTTATTTGTTTTACTACTTTATGATGTTAACACCAATACGAATCCGGAAATTGCATTCGTTTAAAAACTTACTTCAAAACACACACGGGTAACGTTCATAGTAAAATATAGAGCACATTGCTCACACTAACCTTAATAGTATGCATTACATTACCTTTACATTGATGTTGACTATACGTACGGGAATTAATTAAGCAACTAATTCATAAACCAATAATTCTGGGAATTATTAAAACAGTTTTTTTTATTTTGATGTGAAGCATAATTTGTTTGTGCGATATTCAGTGCACGTGCAACCACACTCAATGTACGGAAATATTTACCACCATTGTTGAAATTCACTTTGTATCGATTACATGTCACGCTTCTTTCATTCAATTCGAATTGAATATTTACATGTAGATACATAATTGTCATAGCAGATCGTAAGTAGTCATGGTACAAGGTGGCATAGTCACGGCATGACAAATACAGCCATGTCCCTTAGACAAATTGGACATGAAGACGGGTCATCTCCCGATTCTTGCAACAGAATGCTGTTGAGACCAATCCCGTCACGAGTCCAGCTCGATCCAATAAAGCATCTGGGAAATTAGTCCTAACGTCAATTCATTGCAATATGCATATTTTTTAACCTATTTGATCTTAAGCTTGCATCACCCTTGAATTGTCAGTACCAGCTAAGACTCGCAGGGTTCACAGAGCCACACTAGGTGTTCTCCTGCTGTAAAATCTGACTGCCGCGATGTCGGTGAAAAATTGTTAAAAATGGCGTTAAACCCTTATTGTACCATGATTAATATGGATAATCGATTCTGATTGTTCAATCAGAGGGTTTTTAGTCTATGTTGAACCACCTCTAAATAAATAAACCGGATCACCGCACAATAAAGTATCAAATGCTAACGATTATGCAACACTAGAATCCAATTCGACGACTTCAAATAGTTTCGGGGAAGACTTGTTTTAAATTATTTAAAACCTATTGCCAACTATGTTTGTATTTACTTTCCAATGCCGGGTAACAAAAATACACAATATTTGGTAGCTTTCAATAAGGGAAAATCCAACAAACAGCTGGCCCTGGACGCATATGCCATGAAATTTGCCATGTGCGGCACCGATACTCGCACTACCTATTACTCCTGTCAGCTTATTGAGAAGGTCCATAGCCCGCGTCACCAGTGTGAATTCGCTATCGTAAAGAGTTCGTTATAAAAAACGCTGCGTTTGTCATGGTAGAATGAAGATAACCCTACTGTGTTTTCAAGTTAGAGGTAGGTTAACATAGATTTAATACCCTCTAAAAAAATTAAAACCGAACGCGTTATCTCCTAAATTACTCGCTCACTTTCCGGAGCATGGCTCAGCACATTTAGGTCATATTTTCATGAACTAATTTCCATCAATTTATATACTGATTTAGGTTACACTGTGTTAATACAATCTGCTAATGGTGTTACATGTGTATACTGTGATATATTTTGTCAACTATTCCACAAAATATCTCTAAATTCAAAAGAATATTAAACTATGCCTCAAAACGTTTTAAATCACTTGATCCGATCTCCACAGATGCAGGTAGTCAATTTAACCAGTGGCTGTACTGGTCAAGACTCTTACCACGACAGACATCAAGGCCACTGAAATCGTGTAGTATTCATGTTTATGATTACAGTTTTTTAGAAAGCCACATAATTTCAAAAGTAGACACGTGACTGATAAGGGTCAAACTACCTGGCGAACAAACAAAAGAACGACAGTCAGAAACTACTATGACAGAATAAACCACTCGTCACTATGTCCGTCTCTTCCAAATCAACCCTTGCTGTTGCCTTTGCATGGAGGGTACCACCACCGGCTGCAACACTTGGTCCCTGTACCTCTAAGCTGTCGGGGTGCAGTGTATAACGTTCAAGTCTGTCTTCTGGTCGCGGCAAATGCCGCCTAAAAAATAACGCTCCCGCCGCTAAAGGACTAAACGTGTTGAACACATAGTGCAGCCAGTTTGCCTCTCTGCTTGTAGACTCTCACTCTACCGTCAGCGTGGAATAGGTTGAATTGACTTTCCTCGGTTAAGATTACTCTTGACCATTCACGACATTGCCAGCGTCTCAATCTTCCTGCCCACGAAGATGCGATGTTCAGCGCTAAAGGTCATCCCAGAGAATGATCGATAAGCCTGGAGTCCATCAGCCCGAAATCGTTTCATGACTATGTTCCTGCTGACGTTGTGACCCAACTTTGTCGCAGCCTTTGACACCATGGTGATGAACCTGTTGCGCAGATGAATTGTGCGCATATGGCGGTCTTCAGCGGGGGTTGTCACTCTCGGACGTCTGCTTCTGGGACCGTCGGATGTCTGGCCAGTCTGGTTGACACGACAAGAAAGCCAAATAATGGTTTGCTTGTTGCAGCCAAGGGTCCTTGTGATCTGGCTGTTCGTCGCCCCTACTTGCGACATTCCCAGGAAACATTACAGCAGTGGGCTAATACATGGCCAACACTGTCATATGCATTGGCCCAATGCTGGCTGGCGACACTGGCCCACTGCTGATTTGCACATTGGCACAGAATTGTCCTAATGCTGTCATACCGCCACAAACCTCACGGGGCCATCACCGTTCCATCCGTGACCCTAAAACAGTGTAGCCATTGTTTTACCCCAATTTACTCATTAATTAAAGGTTTTCATGTCATAGCGGATTGGCCATAGGCTTTAATTAAAATTACGAGGAAACGAGATCAAAATTACTGCACCCTGGGAAGAAATCAATCAGCGACTGATAAATTAACGTGTAAAAAAAACGATGTCTCGATCTGTTTGCCACCAGGCTCAATCACCGATTTCCCCTATTTGTGTCACCGGTCCCAGACCCCCTAGCGTGGGCGTACAACGCTCTTACGTTAGACTGGACTGGTCTCGTCGCCTATGCCCTTCCCCCACCACCCATCCTGTCTCGAGTTTTACTTAAAGCTCAGCAGGAATCGCCAGAGCTCATTCTCATAGCCCCAAGGTGGCCAGCCCAACCGTGGTTTCCCCTCCTACTCCTTATGGAAATCCCAGTAGCTCTACCGAGGAGACGAGATCTGCTGATGCAGCCTCGTTCGCGCCTGTGTCACACCAACCCGGGGGTCCTCGACCTACACGCGTGGAGATTGTCAAACAATCCCTAACGTCGCAGGTTTTTTTCTGAAACTGTTTTCACCCGAGTATATTCAGCCAGGCGCAGCTCAACTGAACGAGTTTATCAGTCGCACTGGGAATGCTGGGTGGATTGGGCGGGGCCAAGGCAAGTGGATCCTATTCACCCAATGGTGAAAGATCTAGCAGAATTCTTAGTGCAGCTGCAGTGAAAGACAGTTAGCACCGCGCACTGTTAAAACTTACTGCTTAGCTATTTGCGCAGCTATGCGACAGAGCGGCGGTATCGATTTATCCAGTGATCACATTCTTAATAAATTAATGATTACCTTGTGCCCAGTGCCTGATCGGAACGTTTTCATTGTTCTCAAGGCTCTGGGTTCGAACCCCTTTGAGCCTATGTGTACGGCAGAAATAAAGCTTATCACATTTAAGACAGCTTACCTTCTCGCCCTTGCCTCCTCACGGAAGAGAAGTGAGTTACATGCTATAGCATTCGACTCATTACGCTGGCAAGAGGATTTAGTGAGTATGGAAACTTTAACCAAGTTTCGTGCTAAAATTCAGAGATCTCCTGAGATTTTACCACCGTTAGTGGTCCCATTTTTGCCACATTCGCTAAACAAAAGTGACCCCGACAGACTCCTATGTCCTGTTAGAGCGCTGAAGTGGTATGTCACACAAATTAAAGAGTTTCGTTCCACTCAGCGAAAATTGTTTATTTTCTTTATCACTGTGGGAAAGAAAATTACAGCCTCGACGTTTTCAAAGTAGTTAGTAAGCACAGTTACACCCCTAGGGCTGGTTATGTCCATTATTCTTGAAGGTTGTTTTTAAGGTCGGAGGTTGCTATTTGGTAGGTTATTTGGACGATTCCATGATGTCAAATAGGTAAATCGGGAGTCTCTTACCACAGTAACAGTGGGTCCCACGTGGTGTAAGTAGGTTAGCGCCCTCCCCTCTACGGGTGATATGGATTCAACCGCTCTCGCCTTCGGCTCCAGCGTTGAAATCCATTACGCCCTGACGTAAAGGAGGGCGCTGACGTATACATAGTAAACGCGCTCGTAAAAAATATATCTTGTTGAGCATAATTTTGTTTTTTTTTACGGATAGCATTCATTGTATACGACTGTTGTGTCGAGTTTAGTACTGTTGTGGTAAAAAGCTTACTCTTCACCCCACCTAACTAAACAAACATAAAAGAACAGTTTCTACACGGGAGTCAAGGAGGCGCGATTAAGCTATGTTTCTTAGTTGATTAGTTTTAACGCCCCGGGTCCCGTTCCTCAAAGCGGTCGTAGACTAAGTTGATCGCAAGTGCTCAAGTATAACAGTGGCTTACGGCTGTTGTAGCGCAGAGATCGCTTTAGAATTGGTGCCATTCGGCACCGGTTCTAAATCGATGTCTGCGCTACGACAGTCGTATGCTTATACTAAGAAACAACTCCACAAAATCTGTACTGTGTTACAGCCTGCACGCTGTCCTCGCTGCATATAGAAATGCTTTCTAACACCGAGATTGACATGTGCGCCCGAGCGGGATTCGAACTCTACTGCGCTATCCCGCCTTAAGGTCCCTCAAAAAATACAGTGGGATATTCAAGAACGTCGTTATACTGTTTTATTGTCCATAATATTACACTGGTGTCAACTATATTTGCTGTTATTTGTATCATCACTGTCTCGGAAACATACTCTCGGAGCATTTTGTTCTATAGTGACCGCTGGACAAATGAAACAACAGTCCTCTCATTAAAATTATCGCTGATGACTAAAGCATTCCGCAAAGCGTTGCCTTCCCACCCCTACCCCTCTACTCTCTAGACGTTTTGCACCATTACATTGATAATAATAAAGGTGTTACTGTTTGTGTAAAGTATTTGCGAATAACAGAAGGTCACCACACACTTTACCCCATCCCAGATCAGAGAAAAAGGAGTCAGGTGTTGTGGCAGGGTGATTAAAAACCTTGACCCTGGTCAACGAGAAAAAATTACCTGTTTTTGTGTTAAACAAACTCGAACAATTTTGTGTAACTTAGATTCAGCCCTTCTTGTGTATAACACCTCGACCTATAGATCTCTTAGAGAAACAGATTTTGTGAACTTTGCTGTAGTGGATGAGTTCCAGTATATTTTTCGTTGTCCATCTTTACATAAATATAGACTTTGTATATTCCTCATCACTACTTTAAATTTCCTAATTTGCATACGTTTAAACGTTCATTCTGTTATTCCACAAATAATATTCAGAAATTTGTAAAACTGATTGATACTCTGATCATGTGATATAAATTCCGGTTACTTTATTTCACGGGTCATAGGGTATCCAAACACCGGGCAGATCTTTTCTGGTTTCAGTAATGCGAAGAGTCGATATGTCAAAAGCGCACTTGCGGAGTTCGTTTTGGTTTTAACGTACTAAATACACATGACACGTTGCTAAATGTAATACATACTATTTATATTTTGAATTTAAGTTGTAAGCATGGCTCACGACACCGAATTTGTGTAGATATAACACTTTTTAGACTTTCTAAATTTGAGAATAACGAGTTGCCTCCCTTGAACGTTTTGTCACCGAAACTGTTCAATGTCTAGTCTTACAAAATAGTGTGAAAATACACCTAGTTAAAACATATTGTAGTTATATAGAACATGAGTAGCTATATCACAGCGTAAAGTTGCAACTGTTTCGCCTTTGATCACGAAAAGATGCATACGATAAACATGTAAAGCGCTCGTAAAATCTACTTTGTAAACTAGTTTTAAAATATCTCGCCATGTGAATGTTTGTGAAAGTAGTTTTTAAATGTATGAGCTGTTTTTACAACACTATTACCATTTTCAAAACATTATTTGATTTGTTGTTATAAATAGGCTGTTGAAAACCTATTCTGTAATAATTTGCTTAAAAGAGTTTCTGCATAAGCTCTTTTAAACAATTACAGGATAAGTTTTCAACAGCACAAGGTTCACAGTTTCAACTCTTACTAAAACCAGTTGGTACTCTAAGGGTTAAAAAAACCAACCCTCCTGTACTGGACCCCGTTTCCCAAAGCCAATTTAAGCTAAGTTGATCGTAAGTGCTAAAAATATAACAATGGCATAAGAATGTCGTAGCGCAGATATCACTTTGGAACCGGTGCCATTCGGCATTGGTTCAAAATCAATTTGTGACATTTCTGCGCTATGTAGTTGTACAACAGCAGTACATGTGTAGCAGATGTATGTTGTGGGTAAGGACAACCCACGACTGTTCGGGGTGAATACGGTGTGACCCGACTTTTGTTCGATCTTGATATAAGGATCAATAGATCAACTAAAATGAATCACCCTGTAACAGCATATGTATACATTACTTTAAAATATACACAATAAAACACAAGATATTGCACATACTGATAAAACATTGAGTACTCCTTAAAACTTATCACAGATATAAGTGTTACTACAATTAAACCACATGAGTGCACATCTTACTTATTTGCACATTTATATACATTTATAAACTTTTTTATTTGTATTACATTTATGAACTATTCAAACAGGTGCCCGTTTTACAAAGACGTCATAACTTTACGAGGTCCTAAACCATGTCACTTGGTTAATGGTTTTGGTCTACAAATGCAAAAATGGTTGTAAACTGTGCACTTTCCAAAGAAAAACTAGTGTTTCTTTGGAATGTGTACAGTTTACAACCATTTTTTGCAATTGT
>JAULCD010280274.1:0-10113 GCA_032361085.1 Calliostoma canaliculatum | reverse complement strand
GTAAACTGTGCACTTCCCAAAGAAAAACAAGTTTTTCTTTGTAAAGTGCACAGTTTACACCCTTTTTTAATATGTAGACCAAATCCAGTAACCCAGTGATATGGTTTAGGACGTCGTAAAGTTATGACGTCTTTGTAAAACACTCCCCTGGTGTTCATCTACATTAAACACATCTATCTATATTTCGGCACCAACGGAAAATACAATCGAAGGCAGCTTTCTGAGACACGGTCACGCTCGCATCCTACGGGGAAACCCTTTGTTGGAGCTGTGCTCGCCTCACTTTTCAGAGGGATACTGGGCATAATTTCAGTTAGAATTGTTGTTGGAATTTGTTTTCAGCTAAAAAGTGACGAAATCATAACTGATATATGTTTATATTTGTTACTTTTAATATAAATTCATCATTTTTATTAATTTTAAAACTTTTTTTCAAGGTTTTTACTTCTCAGGGAAATTGGAATAATCGACACTCTGGAACAAAAATGGACAGCAAAGCCAAAGGTTTGTGATACCTCCAGCCATGATCAGAAAGTGACACTTGACCAACTGAAGTCAGCACTGGTGGCATGTGGCTTTGTCATAGTTGCTGCTACTTTTGCTCTTGTAGCGGAGATGAGCAGGGCAAGAACATTCTAATAAACGTATAAAATATACGTTCTCAAAGTCATTAACAACCCAAAGTATGTTTGATTCTGTCACATTAACACACTGACTGAAGTTAATAACATTACAATATCAATCATTAAAATGATTAAAAAATGAAAACGTTGAAATGTATTTTGTGTGCAAAGAAATCTGCAACTTTTAACACATTCAATGTTAATGTTGTGCCCACATGTCTTGTAGAAATGTGTTTTACCTGCTGCAAATGTTATTACGGTCATGGTTTACAACTAATTACGTTCTGTTGTTCTTCTAAAGTTTAGTGAGCACTTTAAAATTTATATCGCGAAAGAATAATATATTAAAAACAATTTGGGTGGAAACGTTTATTTGTGTGCTTGAACACCTAGCGTTCTTAAAGTCATTATTTTATATTTCTGTCTTTCATCCCTCTATCTTCATAATACTATGTGTTGAATATATTTGGCTTGTTTGTTGTTTGCGTCTTCATGAGATGTACAGATTGTGATACAACCAGCAACAATTAAATATGTAAAAAAATTAGTCCTCCATTTTTAACTAAACCTTTTTTAAACAAGGTAAATTTGGATCCCTTTTTAAACAAGAAAATCAAGACACAAATCAGAAAAAAACAGTTGTGCGATATATTCATTTATATAGAATCTAAAAGTCTCAGTTAAAGTAAACTATAAAATGATGAGATGTAAATAGACACTGAACAGTTATCTTGCGCTGGTAAAAAATACTGTTTGATTTTTAAAAGTGTGACTCGGTAAAACTGGCGAATATCGAATGGTACTAACAGACAAAGGAAAATGTTCTGTATTTTGCTCCATGCCCTGGGTGTGTATCAAATTATATCGTTACCAAACACTGCGGTTACAGGGATTATAACAAGTTTATCATTTCATAATATACCTCAAGTAGTTTTATGTTAATGTTGATGTAAGCTGAGTACTAACCTTTTGTCTCCTTTTCAAATCTGTCGAAACAATTCGACACCAATAAAGCGTCTCACTGTGACAATAGATTTGATTTTTAAATGTGAAGTGTTTAAATCTACGTATTTTTAAAAGAAATACAAGTTTTATCTGTGTAAATTTAGGACAAGTTTGGCATCTGTAACCCAACCCAACTGGCTGATGATGTATTAAGCCGTTGTGGCTACAAGCTCATAACATCGGCTTTTGTGAAACAGAGACACGGTAATAGAGCTAATGCCACCGCAAGCAAACGTTGTTACCAGGCAATATCGGTGTCAAGATCACCGGCCAACATTCAATCTCATTAAAACCAGTCCTACTGCCCCGTTGCACTTTCTCCACCCAGCATGCAGTAGGACTGGCTTTAATGAGTTTGGTCAACATTCGACATTTTCGACAGATGTTATAGGTTGTTTTGTGTATGAGTGAAGTGAGGTGTGTGGTCGAGTGGAAGGAGTCTGTTATTTGACTAAAGCATGTTGGGTTATCGCCAATGAGAGGAATGCAGTGAAGCATGCCGTTGAGTGAATGGAGATTGGGGTGGCTGATTGTATGTTTTGTTTAAAGAAGTGCATTGCTCTGTGCCCTTGTAGGGTAATTGAATATGGGCTGATGAAGCGAGCTTACTTGTTAGTGAGAGTATATGACATGATACGCTGGTGGTTAGTTGTGACATGAGATTTGATGAGTGTTTTGATCTAAAGAAAAAGTTTTAGCAGCCACAGTATTTTTTGTTGTCGTAGTGGACACACATATCAATTGAGAGACCATGGTGAAGGAGACCGTAGCGAAGAAGACAGGTTATTAAAAATACTCATTTGGTAATACAATATCACCAGAATTGACGAATTCATGAAGACATTTATTGCTACAGACCCTGACATGCAAAATGGTAGTTTCTATGATATTGCAAATATCACGAAACTATTGAGCTGGCAAGTTTATCGATATAATGTCAGAAGATGTCATTTGTCAAAGAGTTCACGTAGGGTGTCCACACCAATGTACATTCAGTAATGAGTACATCCATTAGCTGTGATGACAGCCACAACCAATCGACGCATACCCGTAATAAAACAATAAATTGAATCATGGGTATTCCTTGCATACTGTTCCTCTAATTTCCCACAGATCTGTATTGGAGGCTCACAAGACGACCTACGATGATCTAAATGTGCTTAATAGGGTTTAAATGATGACTGTTAGCTGGCCTATCGCACCTCTCAACAGCATTGTGGTCAATAAGTGAGTAAGACGAAATTGTGGGGTTTGATGTTATCATTCATAAAAACTGGTCAAAAGGCACTAATGTGGTTGTCCAAATTGAAATCGCAAAAAGGATTCAGCATCGCCCGGATATATTGTTCATCTGACAAATTGCCCTATATCGTCTTCTGGTCAAACTTGCCTTTAATGCGAGAAGCATAATAGAACCATGTTCATGAGGGTAGTTTTAAACTTCCAGACTTGTACTCGTCTATCTTTGCAATGAGGATAAACTTTCATCAGACCAGTGGATCCTTTCCGAGTAAGTAAATTTCCAATTCCTTCTTGCTCGACATCACATGAAAGTGCCGTCTTTTGTCATTTGTTAACAGTGGATGCCTGCTGACCCGACGTGAAGCTAGTCAAACAGCTTTGCAATCTTTGAACTCAAGTGCCATTTTGTCAGCCATTCATGCTTCAGAACCGTGCGTCTCACTAGATCTGTCAAAGAAAACCGGTTGAACAAGCTGAAGGGGCTGAAAAACAGTTATATCGACATATACATAAAAAGCGAGTACAGGCTTTGAATGTTTATGCTATTGAAACAGTGACAACACACTGTATGTTATATTTGGGATTACTCTATCAGTAAAATTAAGTATTCTATCACTTTGCGTGTTTGAGTACCATGCACATATAATTATAAGTGCAAGCTTGCATTATTTAACTGTGGATGTAATTCAAACTATTGACATCAAGTTGTTGACCAGGGTTGCCGTTTCACAAAGTCGTTGTAATTTTATGATGACGTAATTTGTTCACAGTAGTCATTAGGTAAGGTTTACAGATGTATTTTTTTGTAAATTGTTGCTTTTGTAAATATGGTCCTCTGACAAGCCTTACATAATTGTAAGTTTACAATGGTTTAGGGAAGCGGCACCAACAGAAGATGTCGGAAGGGATAATAATCATTTTTGTGCAAGACAGTCAATCCTTATGAGCGTCTGTAAAAATAATATTTGCCACCATTTTAAAGTGTGTTAGAATGCCTAATAAAATTCGCATACACCTTACGTTCTTGATAAATTTCAGAATTAATTTAACAACAGTTTCTGAATTAATAACACAAAGTGTTTTCCTAATGGTTTTGTTGACATTTTATATCTATAGCATGATTTGTTTGTGAAGATATTTAAAACACCTGCAATGTAATATCCTCAATACTGTTGAAATTAAATTTGTGCTGATTAAATATTATACTTTCTCCTTTCAATTGGGATTAAATATTCAGTAATATAATAGTCACGACACGTCGTAAATTGTCAGAGGCGAAAAGTTGGCAAGTCATTGGCATGGGAAATGCATAAATGGTCCTCAGAAAAAAAATTGACATCAAGTTGGGCACAAGTTTTCTGCTATTTTAAGACTTTTAAAGAAATACAGGGCTACCAATGACAGTAAAAATCTTTCAAAATCCTAAGGCCCTATAAAGCAACAGTAAGAGAAGATAGAGCATTGTCGAGATTTATTAGCACGGTTCATGAGACTCAAGCACATCTTTATCTTTATCGGGATACCTTGGGTTGCAATATGGACCCGATTACCACTCGAGGTAACCACTATGAGCCTCGGTATCAACAGGGGATCCCTAAAGATAACCATCCTCCAGCGGAAAGAGCTTACTGTATGAATGACAATGCTGGGCCTCATAGAGCACGTGCATGTGATCCGGTCACCCTGGCCCTAACAGGGTTCCCTCCCATTAGTCGTCAGACATGCCATTTGTCATATACCTTGTCATTGCCAACTGTTATACAGTTGGGTAGGGAGGTAATTAGACCGCTCACCTTAAGCTGTAATGGGATAACCCAACACTCTTAGCTAAGGTCTTTGTTAAAACAACAATGTTAAATTTATAAAGGGTGAGTTGTTTAACAGGTTTTTTTGTGAGAAAAGGGGATTGAAATTATCAAAGTAACTGTAAGTTTTTTCACTGACAAATAAGTTTTAATAAAATACTTTGCCCTTTGGGGTGTAATTCATGAGATGTTTAAGATGAAAAGCTGGCCCGAGGACTAAAAACAACCTGGAAGGCTTCCACAACAAGCTGAATAGAAGTCTTCCTTTACCAACACCCCAACATTTACCACCTGATAGAAGTATTCCGTATGGTAGAGAAACCCAACAAGGTGAATTTGGCACAGATCGACCTCTATGTACCTAAACCAAGTAGGAAGCGGGTCTACCGCGAGATTGATAATAGACTCCAGAGACTAAAGGATCAACTGACTCAAGGAAGGAAAAGTCCAATCCAGTTTCTTGATGCTCCAGTTAAAACAGTTAATTATCTAATATTAAATACTTTTCTGTTTTACTTTTCTGTTTCTTACACAAACACAGTGAACTGAAGATAAAAAAACACAGTTAAATTATCTACCATATAGAACAGTCCGTATTAAATGGTAGACAGCAGGGCTGACTAATAAGAGGATACCCCTAACAGAGCACGTGCACATGATCACGTCACCCTGGGCCTCAAAGATCACGTGCTGTCACCCAGTTCTTGGAAGAAAATGTTGCCCAGACCATTGCCAGATGTGAATCCATATCTTAATTCCACCAAGCATCTGTGGGGCATGTTAGGCAATTGTGTTTGACAGAGAGACCCTTTTGTCTAGACTCTCAGTGAGTGAGTACTGCTGTGCATGAGGAATGGAACTGTTAAACGATTCCTTATAATGAAATGAGGTGATTGATACAAAAAAAGGAGTCGTATTGGACTATTTGTTTGTGTGCAGGGAAGTTACATAAGATAGAGATTTACTAGTTGGTTTGAAAAAAACACATTATTCTTTAGTTACGTGATGTTCTCTTGGTGCTGTCAAATAAGTATTTGCAAGGATTATCATAATGTTTTATAATTGTCAAGAATTAATGTTTTAGAATGAAATGTCAATTTTCCAAATCTGTACCATCTTTAAATAAATTAGATTATGTCAGGTCTGTGTGATATTTAAACCTTTGTTATCTCTAAATCTGAATTGATTTTGGATACTAACGAGTTAAGTATTTACTTTGTTGGCCGTATCGTGTGCTAATTACGTGTGGAGATAAACATCTGAAGACTGTGCAACTCTCACCATACATGATTAAGGGAAATTACAATTAAAATAAACATACCATGGCCAGGCAAAAGATGGTATCGGGCAAGATACTGTGTCTGTTTAAACTTTACATAGAATATTTGTTCAAATTCCACTAACAAAAAACAAACTTGCCATTCCTAATGTATCGTCTCCATCATTGGGTATTCATCCCAAAAATCAAATAATTTTGAATGATTAGTTTGTTTTTAATTAAAAAAACCCAAACAAAACAACCCCGACCCCCAACCCCAACCCCCAACCTAACCTTAACCTAACTAATCGTGTTATTCCTAAAGCCCTCTGTTAACAATGTTGAATGTATGTCAACATGCATTAAGGACTGTTCCATACAATGTATTGATTAGTGAAATTCCATATGAAATATGTAATCGGGGGATTGTAAAATCTGAGAACATATTGACGTTCATTATTTAACGAAACGTTTTTAAATCAATCAACATCTTTGGCAAGTCAAAAAACATTTTATTAGATGTAGATTTATTAGCAGAATGGTTTACAAGCAGGTACTCGTTTTTTTGCTTGCGCTCACAGGAGCTGGGAAAGGAGTTTTCAGTAATTACGAAGGTAAAATACCATTATAGTTTGCATCAGCGCTTGTCTGACTTAACATAATATTTTTTTTCTTTTTATATTAATAAATATTTTTTACTACAAATATTATTGTCCCAAAATTAAATGTCAAACTTTTGAGTACTGTTTAATTTTTTCTTAACATATGTTAAAGGTTGAATATTTGATAAATTAGATGTCAATTTATGGCAATTGTAAGAATATGGTGTTGTTAAAAGGACCTGTATGTTAGTGTGTGGTTTTTAACGCAAAATTTTGAGTGTATTATATGAATGTTAACCTACCTGTAATTTAAAAACACAGTAGGTTTATCTCCTAAAGACCAATCTTTCAGTTCATTTTTAGTCTTTATTGCATGTACATGACATCTGCTCTCTTTGATTATGTGTCTGCTCGGGACACTTTTCACATTAGTCAGTTGAGACTGGTAGGTGACCTTAAGGTGCGTATAGCAACGCTGATGTTTAAACGTACCGTTCATAAAAGTTCCATCAGCTTAAGTGGGTCTGTAACCCAGACATTCATGACATTGCCAAGTATAAAACCGGAGAAAATATAAATATAAGGGCCCACTGTGCATCCTGTGCAGCTGTTCACAGCATGTGCAACTACAAACTTGGTGTCACTCAATCCCATCCGATCCGGGGTCATTCAAAAATTGGAAACTTCTCAGGCGCAAACTTTTGCATATTACAAGCAAATCATGCCAATATTAACAGCTGCACAATGTCATGAACCCATTAGAATGATTCTAGCAAGAATGAGGCAACAACAGATGGCAACACATTTCCAATGCCATCGTAACACGGTATCGGCATAATCAACCGTTATCAGAACACAAATGACGTCCCAGAGTAACGACGCCAAGACAGGACAGATGGATTCGAAGTACTTATCTCCAACCAAGACAATTCCAGGACTGCGCTGTATCCATCCCAACATTGTCAGGAATCGTTTACATCTGTACGAGATTCGACCACGACGCCTTGCCATACGTCCAATTCTGACACACGCCATCGAGTCAACCATCTAAGATGGTGTCGAAATCTTATTCGCCAACCTCGATTATGGTGGAGAAATGTTGTCTTTACAGATGAATCGAGGTTCAAGATTTCCCACAGTGACGGGCGCCAACGTATCCACCGGCGTTTGAGAAAACGTTATGCACGCAACTGTATTGTGGAGAGGAATCGTTTTGGAGGCGGCTCTGTAATGGTTTGGGGTGGGATAACAGCACGGCACAAAAACCTTTTGGTGGTTGTTTAGGGCAATTTCACTGGTGTACGCTACAGAGATCAGATTTTAAAGCCTGTGGTCATTCCGCTCTTGCAAAGTCATGGCCCGGGGTTTCAACAGGACAACGCTCGTCCTCGCATGGCTAGGGTCGCAATGGAGTTCCTTCACCATAACAATGTCATGTTACTGCCATGACCTGCAATGTCTCCAGATCTCTCCCCAATAGAGCATGTGTGGGATAAATGGAGCGCCGTCTGCCACATCCTCAAGATAACGTCCGTGACTTGGCACATGATTTGATTAAGATATGGCGGGCCTTCCATGCCCATTTGGTGAACCCCATACTTCGTCGATGCACTACTTTGATTCACGCACAGGGTGGTCATACCTGTTATTGTGACTTTGTTGTTTGACCCCCTACTTTTGATCTTTTGACGTCATGTTGTTTAGGCCCTGTTGACATTTTCTTACGGCCCGATCTATCAGCTGCTACAGCGTCTGCATACTTTTTCTTGCTGTGTTGTTTTTTAATCAAGAATATACTTTCTCCTTGCACACTTTCTTTATGTGGCTAATTTAGTAAGAAACTCAGTGGTCAAAAGTATTAGCAATAAAACAGCTGATTAATCGAAAATATTGACAATAATTTACTTTCATGTTGGATACACATCATCTCTACACCACGTCTTGACTGTTTCTATATGCCTTTATATAACTTCTGAAAACCTAAATAAAAACTGGCCGGATTTCGATCGGAAGTGATCAATACCCGGTGATGGCTTCATAAGTTTTGCTAACACGTTGGGGTAATTGAATTTCACCATATCCATTCCCTTACTTTTTTTTTTAAAAGCAGCAAACCTTCAAGAAATAGAAGGATCTTCATCATTAACACACATGTTATCTATAGCGACGAGCCAAACATCAACTGTCGTCCTGGTGACTGGTAACTCTTATGGCAAGTATAATGGTAGAAGAAACTTATCTCTCAGAGTGCCTATGTCAAGTAAAAAACAAAAAACCTGTCAACAATCGATTACCGACTTCGTTTGTCACTATTGTATTATCGTGTGATGTTTCATAATGAGATAATAAGGAGAAAAGCCAGGATTCATATAACGATGAAGATTATGTTTGAAAAATATGTAACCAAAATAATAAAGAAAACAGCAAGTTTCTGAAGTAAAACGTCAAGTCACCAATCAATAGGAAACAAGCAACTGACATGGTCAAGCTATACCCCCTGCAACTGGCAAATAGTTTTTAAATTAAAGGTGTCACTGGGCATATTCCAGGTAACTTTTAATCATGACACACCGTCATGCCTTTCTGCATCTTCATGCTAAATTTAATGATAAACAAACCAATAGAACGGAAGTTAATAATGTGGTTATGCGTTATTATTGGTGTGCAGTGTTAAAATTGGCTTTAACAAATAACAGAAAAGTGTTCCTAATGATGTCACGGCCGTATGTATTGGCGTATTGGATTATATCGTATTCATTGAGACGCCTCTAATAACGATTTCGATCCATAATATTATACTGACATGCTGCAAACACTTTTCATCGAAACTTGCTGCCGCAAAGTAACACATATAAAGGAAGTGTTTGTGTATTATTTCATCATTACAAGTTGCACCTGCAATTTGAAATTAAATATGGTGTTTGACTATTTTAGTTACAGTTCGAACCCTTTTTTACGACTATGAGCCTATTTAAAAAAAGTTGCGGTACAGCGTCAAATTTTAACATTAGTGTATGTATATTTTGATTTAATGATATACTGTATATACTTATCAATGTATGAATACATGAAAAAGAAATCAAAAGGCAGCATAAAGTTTGAACGTAAAAAATAATACTCAAATTATTACCAAAATTAAACCATAGATTGAAAATAAACAATATTCTGTTGTATTCATAGAATATACCTCTCTGCTACCCCATACTATGAAGGACAACAAGCAGCTGCATCTCGACATCCATTTGTTTCCCACCTTCCTGAAGAAACACATGAAAAGTGTGTTGGACAGTTCTTCCTCTGATGAGTTTCGAACTGCTCTCAACTTTATTTTGTTTTGTGGTATAGAAGACATTGAAAAGCTGATGACCTATGTAAGTTATATAATTGTTCAATACGAACTTTTTTTCATTTTCAAGCTAAAGCACCGGACCATGTAATCAAAACTTTGCAAGAAACTTCAAAATGAATCTCCCACCCACCCTACCCAAACCTCTAAAAAAACAGCAACAAACATATATTAGACTGTTGTTTTTAACGTCTTTTGGGTTAGTCTTCGGTATTTGGACTGACCAGAGTGT